>JAANBC010000280.1:0-40934 GCA_014621405.1 Stylonectria norvegica
GGCGGGGCCTGTGGGTCCGAGATGAGGTCGTCCAGCCGCGCTTTGTAGATTGTGAGCGCGATTCTTAGATCGTGCGTCTGCGCGTCGGCATGGTCGAGGATCGAGCCGTCAAGCCAGGCCGTGCTATAGACCAGCTGCGCGGTAAGACTGCGGAGGAGGGTAGCGGCGAGAAGCGGCCGACGAGCGGGGAGAAGGTAGGCCTTGAGGATGAGCTTGAGGAGCATGTACCACCACTGCTGGATGCAGGAGTCGTTCCCGAGGTGCATGCCGACAATGAACGCGTACTGAAGCTCGCCGAGGATGTCCTCACCGGTAAAATCGGTTTTGGTATCGTCGATGAGAGAGATGATATAGGACGTGGAGTCCATAGCTTCGAGGGTGCGGTCCGCGCCCGTGTGGTCGGTCGAGTACGTCCTCGAAATCTGGGACAGCGTAAAGTTGAGCTCACTCGACTTAAGCAATGGATTGGAGATGGTGTTGTCGAGCTCCCGCTCGCCCGCCATAAGAATCGAGCCCCTAACGCGATCTCCCGTATTAACCGTCCAGTTACCAAGCTGCTGTCCCGTAATGCGCGTGAGTACGCCCTCGGTGATGTTATCCGTCAACTGTCCCCACATCTTCAAGTTCCTCTCCGAGGCCGCATCAGACAGATACCCCTTGTTTGCGTTAACCGCGGATGGATCTCGGTATGGGACGAGCTTGGCGTGAATTGCATCTAGATTTTCGGCCTGGATGCGGGCTTCGGCGCGGGCTGGTTCGCCGAGGACCTCGTTGCACTTTACCCACTGCATGACATGGACGGTGTCGACGCCGGTGGTGACAATCCAGAAGCCGCTGCGTGTTGAGAGGCCACCCGGGTGGGCGACCCAGAAGAAGTGTGGTCCAGGGGGGATGTCCCTGATGCCGCCAAAGTGTTTGGCCGTAAAGGAGATGGAGTCGTAGCCGATAGTGAAAACTTGGGGCAAGTCCAGTATTAGCACAACGTCGCCACCGCCCTCGTCATGCCGTAACGGTTCGAGGGATGGGCTGCTCAATGGCCAGCTCGCCATATCCTGCGACAGCTTGCGGTGCGCCGCGCCTACTCCATAATCAGGCCCAGCCAGGGGATCCAAGGGCGGCGGCCCTTCGTCGTTATTGTCCACAGCTATCGGTCCTTCATCGACGATGTGGACATGGAGACTTCCTAAGGGGTGGACGCCGAGGACACGGACGGACTTGTGCGACTTGACAGAGGCGGCACTGGTGGAAGCGTTCGATAGTGACATGGCGAGACCCTTGGGAATATATGGCGACGGCAGGGCCTTGGCCTCCATACGGGCTTTCCGGACAGAAATTTGATGAATGAGCCGTGCTTGTATTGTTGATAGTTGTTATGGCCAAGTATCCAGGGGTTGGTGGTGTTGTGTTTCGCAAAGATGAAAAGGATGCTTCGTGGGTAGGCTAAAGGAAGAAGCCGGCGAAAATTCGTTTGCTAGTCGAGCTATTCGCACTCTCTGCTGATGGAAGTGGTTTTTGACGAAGTAGAAGGGACGTTGCGCAGAATAAACGTATTGTCGCTTTCCAGGATCATTCGTTGAACTACGTGTTTGTTCTATCTCTTCGATGTGTAAGTATTGATCTAGGTAGTAGGCAACGGATGCCGTGTAGTCGTCGGCAGCAGCCACAAAGTTTACGTCATCTCTGGTAGGCCGTTCGATTATGTAGCGCCACACTGTGCGTGTATCAACGGCCAAGACCTCAACAACAGACATCACATCAGGCAACGCCACAGCATCCTCGTTAAGGAAGTTCAATTCAACGGCCCGTTGGTTATCATCTTTCAGCATCGTACCTGGCCCTGAAGTATTTTGTGGCTCTCTGGAATGAACCTTCTTGCAGCCTGACGAGAGAACCTTGTCAACGTCAGATTTGAGGTTAAATTGACGTGTGCCTGGGGTGAAGGAAGTATCTCGCGCCTTTGCCGAAAGTTTGAAGTTTATCTCGACGTCGGTCGAACGGCGCGGCTGTCCAACAGGCCATCATATCCAAAGGCAACCGAGACAAACAATTTCCAGGCCTCCGGGCAATATTGCAGGCTTTGAGCTATGAAATCGTAGGCTTCTAGACTGCGTCCATGGAATATCACCATGACGAAAACTAAGGTAACCATCGTCCCTCTCGGTAGTCGGTAGTCTACAAACTAGGCGCGATGCAATGCTGACACCACCATCCAAGGTTTGACTACAGTAGTATCCATGCCACCTCGTGCTCGTCTATCGCCGCTACGCCTAGGCCAAAAAGACCAGACCACGTTCATTAGATCCATGTTCCATCTTTGTTGGTGCCCTTTATTAGACCCAGATCTGTTTCTTCCCGAGCCAAGTCCGCGGCTAAACGTATACCCCCCTCCCCCCGTCGGCCGTCGACCGTCCCAAGCTGCTGGGTCGAACCAGGCTCGGCTGGGCTTGGGACGATGGGGTGCGGTATGTGTACAGTGCATGTATAGTAGTAATTAAGTGCATTGCATCGCTTTACATAATATGTACCGGCAGAAGCTCAGCCCAGCCGAGATGCGCATGCAAGGCAGCTTGTCTCCATGTGTACCTTATGTATGAGGTTGAATGCATCACCACCCACTCTCACTCACAAACACCTCACTCACGGGCATCCAGCACATACACACCACCACCACCACCACCACCACCACCACCACTTCAACGCCCATCCCCCCATTTCAGCGCAGCCAACACTTGGGTTCACCATCTTCCACCTCATCTAGGTCCCTTCGGCAGGTAGATCCCATTCGTACCTTACTTAGTCTCCCCTCCATCTCTAGTTTGGCAGCTGCCCATCCTGCCCCAGCGGTACCCTCACAAGCTCAAGTTACTATGACACACTAACCACCTCCACCTTCAGCACCCACTGTCCCAAAATAGCCCTCTAGCAATTCCCTCTTCCAGCCTAATTACCATATCACAACTCCATTATATAGACTATACTACCAGTACTAGCAACATCACCGAACCTTCGTCTGTTTCCTCTTCTCTCCTCTCTCCTCCGCCCTAAACTCTCCCGAAACTCCATCCCAATAGATAGTGCCACCAGTGTTTGCAGCGCGTTTCCCAGGAACCCGGCTCCTCGGTCCCTATTGTCGCGGATAGGCGGTTAAATTCTCCTAGCCCCCGCCACCCAGCGCAGGCACCACAACCTAAGCCTGCACCCCCTGGTACGCTCTAAACGGCGTTACACACACTTGCGCACTACGCACGCGCGCTGTTCTTGTTGCTCCCTCCCATTCCTTTGCACGCCCCCCGTACACTTCAACGAATGCTCTTGTTTGTGGTTAGGAACTGGTTCTTGCTGCTGCCCACGTGGTTTTCAAGGCTCCCTACTAGTAACTTTGGCGGGCGCTTTGGCTGGGCGAAATGCATGTTCCCTACTGACCCGGATTTGAATGGAAATTGGATGGAATTAGAACTACAACCCCTAGACCTAATGTCTCTTCTAACCGTGCTCGTATTTCATCTCAAGGTATTCAATGCGTATACTAACAACAGCTGTGTATGAATCTTGGAACTTGAGCACTTATGCATCAAATAGACAATATACCTCACCTCTCAGGTTTACAACTATGTCCTTGCCCAAGAGTGTACACTTGTGTACCTTGTATCGACCGACCATACCCCAAATCACATCTACACATCCATCTACACCTCTATATTCATACACCTACCAGCGAACCACAAGCACCGCATCTGTTGCTCCTTTCACCACCTCCCCTCGCGGAACAGCAAACAATCCCATTCCTCGTATTCCCCATATCTCAACTCCCATCTCCCAACTCCCATACATTGCACGACCGCCCAACTAGTACTACTACTAGTAGTGACCCCACACATATGGATACGTAGATACGTACAAAATGCCTGTACCTGTGCCACCCATCCACCCCCTCCTCCACCTACCGTCGTGGTCGCTTTAGCCTCGGTCGCACAACCGTAGTGCCATGCCGCCGCCGGTCAGCGGTCCCCCATGTCCCCATGCCATGCCGCCCGCCCTGTCTTAAACATGCGTCTCGGAGAGTATCGCAATGCAAGTCACTTCAAGCCAGCGCTCGTCGGCTGCGGCGTAGGGCTGCCAATGCTGCGGCGGCTGCGCTAAAATGCTTCGGCGTGGACTAACACGCGATGGACTCACTCCGTCACCATACACGCAACACCACAGTTTACTACTACTACTACTACACACATTAACTACCAGGACTCACTGCATCCACAAAGTCACATGCAAGTAAACAAAAGAATCGTTTCGCCGGAAACCATCTCATAATGTATATTGCACCTCGGCGTTGTTTTCCGTGTACTAGCGCGTGTAATTCATACACAATCTTTCTTTCAATCATCAACCACGTCAAATCAATAGTCTATCCCCTGACTGATATCATCGTGTACAGCCCTCATGACCCCAAATGAACCCCGGGCTTTTCCCCTTCCCCGTGTCAGCTCAGAATGATTAGACAAGATAGCTCCTGAATCAAAATCAGATACCCGCCCTCCCGCCATTGCCGCTTAACGAGGAAGTTGTCCACCACCACCGTTTCTCGAAGCCGTCTCGTCTCAACAGGCGCTTGGCGTCCTTGTTCCCCCGGGCAGCGACTGCGGCAAACGAAGTAAGACCTTGTCTGCTCTCAAGCCACAGCCAAACCTCGCCGGACTAATACCACCCCGGAACAGACCACCAATGCTCGTTGCCAAAAAGAAATGTAGGAATACCCCTGCCACCCTTCCCCCCCCTCCCACCGCCTTGTTGAATGCATTTAGGTCGACTCAACTCCAAACCAAAAACTGGGAAATAGAGAACAGCAAATACGTAAAGAGTAAAGGAAAGTAGAGTTTTGCCTCTGCATCAACACCCCCTTCGTCAAACAATCAATTCAACAAGGGGAGGGTTGGCGAGAGGTGTGGGCTGGGCAGTTGACAAGGTGTCTAGTAGGTAGTCCCCCGGCCGAGTTTGCGAGAACGCAAACACCGACGGTTTAAAATCCGGATGAGGGACGTCTTAGCCAAGGACTGCTTGGCCGTGAATCTGATGAAGCAGTGGAATTCCAGCATAGTACTGTGGGATTTCCTTTCCTCGTCCATCCGAACCTAGGGGGCTTCCCCATCTAGACTCCTATCCCAGCCTTTTCCAAGGAAGGCCTAGTGGCTCGGCGGCTGTCCGTTAGCTACATCAGGTCAGCTCAGTCTCAACGGCGGCAACGAGGAACGAGCCAGGCCTGACGTACGTTGGCTGTAGATGCCTTGACTCGGCTGGGCGTAAGGCGAATGTGGTTGGTAGTTAGGGTACATGTGGTTGTTGTAGTCCGGCAAAGGCTGCTGAGGAACAGCTCCCGAAGGCGGCGGAGGATACTGAGCAGGCTGATATCCGATAGGAGGCAGCTGAACTGGCCGCGATCCAGGGTACGACGACGTGGGAGCGCCTTCGGGTCCATTCGGGTCGCCGCCGTTGCCATTCTGAACAGCGGCTTGGGCCGCCTGGCGTTGACGTTCCTCGTCCGCCTTTCGCTGCGCCTCGTCTTCCTTCTTCCGTTGCTTCCACTCTTTGCGGATTTCTTTAAATTCTATCACAAACATGTTAGCCAGGCATCCTTGCGTCTGCGGTTCCCCAACTGTGGATCGTCTATGTAAGACAAGCTAGTTATTTGTAGCGCCAACAGCGTAGCACTCAAGCTGAGCCCAAAGACTAGAGGCCGCTCCCCTTAGCGCCTAGACGTTGCTCTCTAGAGCCCGTGCTTGTCGCGATCGAGCTACTGCAGAACGCGCATCGCCAACATTGCGCCCCCCGCGTCGCGGCCGCAACAAAAATCGTCAAGGAAATGGCTTACCTTCTGGCGTTCTCTTTTGTCCGTGGGACTGCATGGTAACGTGCGCATTAAGATGATTCAGTGTGCCGTAGGCCTTCTCGCATCCATTCCATCCACACTTGTACATGCGCTCGATCTCTTCATATCGTCGCCGCGGTCGTTTGTGCTGTTGCGCGCCAGGAATCGGGACGAAGGAATAAACCTAAATTGATAAACGGGTCAGCCTTGATCAAAAATGCCAAACGTGAAGTTCAAGAGCTGCAACTCTGCCAATCAATGGGCGCCTTTGTTCCATCGCGCGTAGAGATCTTGGGTCATTGGCGTCATATGCCACCGACCGATAATCGCGTTATATCATGTGTCTTACGCGCCAAGTTTTGACGCTCTCGAAAAGACGCGTCTAACCCTCATCTCGCGCACACAACCCAGAAAATGCCGTCTTCTCCACTGATATTGCAGCCTAAACACAGAAAAAAAAAATCGAAACTCACCTGGTTTGGTCTTTGTTGTGGTGCTTGAGAGGCCGGCGACTGGGCGTACACGGGGTGGCCAGGGGCCATGGGCGCGGCTCCATGTTGGCCATATCCCGACCAGTCTGGCCGTGGCTGCGCATACATGGCGCCACCTTGATGCGAGTAGTTATGTGCCATGTCTGGATTCGGCGCGTACGGCGAGTGCTGCCCGTATGGGTATGTCGGACTGGGCGCGGCGATGGACGGATCTATAGGTACATCGTTGTCAGACTTGACCGAGTGGGCTTGATGGTTACGCCCATCCGGCTGGGGCATAGACGGACTGTTCTGTTGTTGCGCCATACCTCCGCTGCTTGCACTGCTGGCTGGATGGTATGAACGCTGAATGTGCTCCGGGAAAGATCCTGATCGCGCCGTGGGGGGGTAAACGCCGTATTCGGAGGAGGGTGTTGCTGAGGTCGAGTAGTTGACTTCTTGCTTGACGGGATACTGTGCAGCAGATGCGTGATCTGTCGTCGAACCTTCAGAACGGGCGTCGCCGAAGCTGCTGGGATAGGGCGATGGCAAACCTGACTGCGAATACTCCGGGCCACTGCGTTCCATAGAGCTGGGAGAAGCGCGGAGCGAGTGTAGAGTTGCCTCAGAGCCAACCTGGGTGGTTGAAGTATGCAGCGGTGCGAGGTTGCGAGCAGCAAGAGTATGAGGAGGTTGAGTGGGTGCAAGGAACATGCTACAGCTTCACGAAATAGGTGATAGGGCGATGCCGGGCAGCTTTAGCTTCCAAGCTCGCGTCAGGTCGGTTCTGGTCCAGTAGCAGGGGAAAGAAGATGATGGCTGAGCGCTTGCAGCGAGACTTGCGGCGGCGCGGCGGTATATGATGCTGGCGGCGGCAAGCAGTAGCAATTCGCAAAGCCCAAGGTAGGTTTATGGTTAAGTGCGCGGTGGCACCAACTGCTAGGCCGAGTCCTCGGGGGCGGATCTTGCTGGGGTGAGAGGCTAGGCAAGGATGGCAACGCCGGTGCTCGATCAGTGGAAGTCGTTGGGCTAAGAAGAGATGGCACTGGTGCTGCTTGGGGAGCGCGACACTAATGTAGTGTGGTATTGAACGAGTTTGTGGTGTGGGCTTCTGCGCTGGACCCAGATCGTAACTAGCGTCTAGGATGGATAGGGGGGTCGCGGAAGCGTTTGAATGACTCTCTGTTCTGGACTGAAGCAACGGCAGCCAGGGGGGGCGTGTATAGCTTGCGGAGAAAAGTCCTGTCGTGACGAAGAAGGCCGATGGCAACTGCGGAACCGATAGAATCCTATACGGCCCTTGACGAGAATGAATGACGGCCTCTGAAGAAGATCCGTAAGAGCTGCGTGCGGTTCGTGCACCACGGCAACGTAGGACCGGCCGGCGGACAGAGCAACTCGGCAGCTTGGTAGCGGCTCGAGGCTGAAGTAGAGTTATAGGGATGTCCCTACGAATGGAAGGTTCCGGCAGCCAAGTCGAAGGTGTTGATGCTTATCGTATGTAGCAGGGCGGTATTGTGTGTGCAACGGAGGGGGCGTGCTGAGTGCGAGTCGGGGTATTTTCCTCGTAGCGCGAGCGCGAGCAGAGAGTGGAATTTTTAGTTCCCAGTCGCAAGCTTGCCAGACCAGACTACGCTCGTCGTAGTAGATGCCTCTACCGAGGGTTCCCCGGCGACCAGTGCCGATTCGACTACCTGACTCGGGGCTTTGGCTAATGCGGCAGAGCACTTGGGCGAAGAGAGAGAATGGTCCAGGCGTGCACGATGATAGAGAGCCAGCAGTAGAGGAAGCTGAAGTAGAAGCGGCCGAGAGGCGGAGAGAGTGAGGGAAAGTTAAGGTGAAAGAAAGAGTGGAGGTGAGAAGGGCGGAAGGGCCGCAGGCTGGTCAACTGCGATTTTTTTGGCAGAAATTTGTCTGCCAGGTGTGAGGGAGGAGATGTCTGTACGTATGATCCCTGCCCCCTGGCAGTGTATTGGCATCCGCAGTTTTGCTCCCTTGCTCCCTTCCAACTGTGCCCTGCTGGATCCCTGGGCCCTGGCCGGCAGGCCGGGTTCAGCAGTTCAGCAGAAGCAGCACCAGCAGCACCAGCAAAGATATGTGTGGCGAAGGAGGGGGGTGGTGCCGCACGCGCTCTCTTCAAGGCTCTCGAGATGTGGCGATTGCGGAATTGCCGGCCGTCCACAGCCGTTGTCAGTTGTACTGTAGGTACTGTACAAGACGGTATAATCGCAGTGCGTGGGCATGGGCGTGGGCGTGGGCTTGGGCGTCATGTAGTTGCTTTGCCAGAGAGGTAGTGTTTCTCAACCCCCTTCCGGGGCGCGATTGTCTGAATGCGATCGATGGCTCCGGCGGCGCAGAAGTACGACCATCACGAAGCCGGCAGGCTGGCACTGGTGACGGTGGTGACTGGGATGCCGGCGCCACGGCTCCCTGTCTCGTCCGCGTCCTGCTCGTCTCGCCGCGGCGACGTCTGAGCTGAGTTGTCGGGGAGGGACGCCCCAGCCAGCGGACGAACGAGGTGTGCTCGTGCAATGCGCAATGCGCAATGCAGACGACTGCAGACGACTGCAGAGGAATGATGAGCGTACTCGGTACACAGGGCACGGTCTAGTCTGCTCGCACGGTGGGTGGACGTAGGACGTAGGGTTGAGTCCCACCCACCATCCATCATCCATCATCCAGCATCCATCCCCGGGCCTCGTCAGGGAGCAAGGAGCAGGGAGGAGAGCAGGCAGATCTGCGGCCTTTTCCCAGGCCCAAGCCCAATGGGAGGACCAGGGGACAGGCCCACCGTCGAGGTGGCGTCCAGGATGGCTAGTCAGAATGTCACTGGATGCAGCTCTGGGGCTTGGCTCCAGGTCCCAAAGAGGGGTTGGGATGCCGAATATCCTTCTTGTCCTTGACATGCCAATGCGGATGCTCTTTGGACCGCAGAACTGGGCCTCGGGCGCCCGGATTGCCGCGGGCTCAAGGCACGCGGGCAAGTGAGCAAGATTGCGAACGTCGCCTGGTGACCAAGCCTGACTCGGGCAGGATACCGAGACCTGAACAAGGTATGCCGGTGGCTCAGAACGTGGCGGCGAGACCGTGAGGGTGTGCAAGAGCCCGACGTAATGGTTCTAGCAGCCGCTAGCTGGCCGTCGCACGCGAACCAGGCTCGATGAGGGATGATAATATTCTCCGCGACACGATTGTGTAACAGACGTTGGCTGCGAACCACGTCAGTCTGTGCTTGAGCCAGGTCGCGATCGCGTTGCAGTTGCTGCTGCTGCTGCTGTCGCTATGTAATTATTGCATGTAGTAAGACCTATTGTAACGGGATACCTGTGATAACTCGAAAGGTAGATGAGATCGAGAAGGTTGTTGACGTGCATGCTTTAGGAGCATCAACGCTTCGATCGTCGGGGGTCCGGCGCCGTTTGCAATTTGCGGCTTCATGGTTCGCCAAAGTGCTCTACAGCACACGTTGTACCTACCTATACAAACTATACTGTACTATGAATAGTAGTCTGCATGTCAAAGTCTTTGATAGGCCTCTATATTTCTCGATCTCGGCCTCTCGATCTCGGCGCCGCCTCGAGGCTTGTCTTGTCTCGTCGGGGGTCCGTCGTTGGTCCGGCCGCGGCCCAAACTCAGCCCTAGATTGTCGCCCTCAACAGGGCGGGCGCTATGAGATCCGGTGCTCGGGGGGCGGGAGGTCCGACGTGTGCGCCAGCAGCTTCATAGTACATACGCTGTCGGGTCAGCTTCCATCTTGGCAACTCGCCGGCGTAACAGTCCCCTGGTGGCCCGCGGTGGGATTATTCCAAAGCTGTCAAAGGTCGGGGTTTCGATGCTAGGGTGAAGCTTGGATCCGATAGGTCGTGGGAGGCGGTATCACATGAGCGGCATCAGAGCGAGGCACAGACTGTTATGAATGATATGAATCATGTTGATACTTGTCGGACCGAGCGAAAGAGTGCAGAACAAGGATTAATAACAGTGATAAAGAGGAGAGAAGAAAGAGAGTGCGCACGCAGAGCTTTTAAAAGACGAGGACCAGAGACGGCCGGCAAAGGACGCGACACCCATTCAATTGTGTAAGTAAACTGTAATAATTTATCTCTATCACGGTGGTTAACACAGTCAGGGGGGTGTCCGAATAGATGGCTGCCGCGTCGAACAGTTCGCGACGCGTCAAGTACTACTAAGTAAGTTTACCTTCTTGTGGTTGATACCAAGAACGAAGTCAACCATCCTCCTCTCCATTCGCGGAGACCCCCAGGGAGCCTCAGGCAAGTTATCAATTGGACAACTGGAACCCAGCAATAACAGAAACAAGAAGGACCGATGTTGCAATTCTGGGGGCTGGGGCTGGCTGGGGGCTGGTCCTGCCAAACTTCAGCAGGCAAGCTGGTCAGAGCAGGCAAGCTGGTCAGAGCAGGCAGGTTAGGATGTTAGCAGAAGAGCAGGGCAAGTCCAACCAGGAGTTGTTTTACTTTTACCTCCTTGGACGTCAGGCTTGCTCACCACCATTCATGAGTTCATCCTCTCCATTCTTTGTGAGCTTTTGCACAACGTTTGTGTACACACCAACGAGATCGTCTGTCGCGTGCGTGCCACCTTTTTGCCATTTCCGCTTGCCATACTCGCATCAATGACCGGTCACGGCGCTTGCCTGCCGGACCACCCAACAATCATTTGAAATAGGGAGCGCAGCTGCGGCTTCGAAGTCCTGCTCTCTCAACCTGCAATGTTGCGACCCTCCGACTCTCTCCGACTCTGCGGCCTTGCAACCCTGGGTAATATGTACTGTACAGGACGTTTGTTGGTGCGGTGCGCCTTGGCTATGCAACCCTGCGATTGCGACTTTGTCACGCTGATGCCAATCTACTAGCACCATGCTTGGAGTTGTCCTGGTCGAACGATCTGCCACCAAGCTTAGGGCGTAACAAGATCTCTAGTGAACCGAACCTCCGGGAGGAACTAAAAGGCTCCAATACCCCAAAGAGGCACATCCAGCCCAGTCCGTTGGTAAACGGCAGACGGCGTACCTCGACTACCACGATTACCCGCGACCGCTACCTACTAGACTAATTAATTACCTTACAAGTGCCATCGCGCAAGCGCTCGCGCAGCATACGTCGACCTGAGCGTGCATCGGTTTTTAGCGATGCGGCGTCGCTCTGCCTTGCGCAAGAAACCCCAACCTCGCAACGCCACAGGCAGCGATGCATCAGACACGGCGTCTGACCACATGCAGATATCGACTGCGAACCAATCCCCGGCCAATATTCGCTCAACCCGCCGCAGATTTACTCAAGAAGCAAAAGCTAAGGAGAGGGAAGCAGGGGAGGACGAAATTCTATCAAGCGCCTCCTCCTTGGCCCGCTTCTCGAACACTTTCTCCTCTCATGCTACCAAGTAGAGAGCACCAACACCTCTTGGGACATCTCGTTGGAGGGTGTCACTTGCCCGTAATCAAGTCATCGGACCAAGCTCTGATTTCAAACTCTGACCGCAACATCGTGGTCAGTCGTCTCCGCACGACGCAACATGCTGCATTCGCGGGTCGCACAAGTCGAATGGAAGCTCCTCAGAAGGATCCACGTGTTGACTCAACTCTGTACGCCCTTAGGTGTCTGCGAGACAGTCTGGGCTGGGCCTCACGTGGAGTACCCACTGATGCACTATCCATGCTGAATCTAGCCCGTCGGGGCCCAGTGGCTTGACCCTGGTGCAACGACTCGTGCAAGTCGAGACCATTGCGACGCAGACGGGGGCAAACTTCCTCACTCGCTCATCATCATCAACAATGTCGAGTTGAGCGGCGCGTTGCAGGTAGCCAGCTCGCAAACCTCAAAGACATCAATCTTCCAGTGGCACCGTGTCACTGCCCTCCTCCCTCCCCCCCAGGAAAAACGCAGAAACCCCACGCGCAAACATGATTCGTCCGGCATGCGGACGGTCATATTTCTCCCTTGATTCTCATGCATGGATCCTTTTTAAGTTTTGGCCGGAATTCCCAGGCCCCGAATGACACCCCTCCACACCAGCCCTTCAACAACCGATCACGGTGCAGAATGTACATATGTATATTATACAGGTTTGATATCGCAACCTTAAAGGTCTCCAAGATTCGCTATCGGCACTAAAAGAGGCTCAGTCGTATTCGACTTCCGGTTTAGTGGACATTGAAGGACCCACGGGCCGGGGGTACAGTACCAGCCTGTAGGCATGTCCATCCCTTCGGGTGCCCGAAGGGAGCTTTTTTGTACTGGCAAGGATCCTGGCCAATCAGAGATCTAGAATAAAGCAGTACTTGGTCTTGCTACTATTATAGCAGGCAGTTAAAGTACTCGACTTTTTCCACACTACTAACCGCAATGTCACTCTTACCGCAATTACACCTTATAATCCTAGCTATCTCACGTGTTAGACTTGCTTGTAAGTCACGCACTAGAAACTAGGATGAAGTGGGAATAGTACCAAAAAGCTCCCTTCGGGCACCCGAAGGGATACTGAAGTCTGACACCGGCGACAGGGCAACAGTCGAATCTCAATGGAGGTAATTCAGTCCCATCCCTAGCCGCGACCCCATTCTATGTGCTGCAAGTCGATACGTATCAGGTTTCACGGGGAATTGTTCTGACTCGTTCACGCTCAGGGACAGGGTATCAGGCATCACATTATACTACGTGACGTACGGAGTACGACCGCCTCCAGGCCAACCCCCCAACCCCATTCCGACTCCAAGGGGTGGTGAGTGGGCTGCATGCTCAAGCAGTCCTGTGTCGACGCACCTGAATCTCTACCGCGTCCCATCCCCCCTCCTCTGTGAGAAGCAGGTGACTGGCTGCTCAAGTCGGGCTGTTTTCCGCAGTCAGCTCAAGCAGGTTTCTTTCAAATGTCTCAGACAATGAATGGTTAACCAGGCACACCAGGTCATGTCGCTACGATGCTCTATGCAAGATCACGACATGCTTCAGTTAGGATGAATTGCCCTGGAACGCTGAGATGTCACTCATCAACTCGCTCGTTTGATAAACCTCACGATAACCATAGTCCGCTTCTCACCCAACTGAATTCTAGACATATCTACGCCGCTAGCTCGCACGCTTTTCTAGGATATCCTCCTGCGGTACATGGCGCCCCTGAACATGAAGTCATGGGGCCCGCAGTGACGGGCACGGACTGCCGGGGAAGACCATTCTCAAAGCGGATATGTACCCTGTACCCATTCTGCAGGGCCAGACTCTTAAGCCTGCCAGGGTTTAGTCGGTATGTGTACAGTGATTCTCGCACTGTACCTACCAGCGAGCGACTTGTTGCTTGATTCGCATTTCATTTCCCACAACCTTGATGTGCCATCTGCTGTTGACGGCCAAGACAGCTTCGGAACGGGGGCCTTGGGCCCTGGGCACGGCTGAGAATTCAATTCTGCTTTCAGACAGGGTATCCAATCGTCTTCAGTTGCGGTGAAGGATTGCCAATGCGCCCCCCTTCCTCCGAGCAAAGCAGGCAAGGTCCCACTAAGGTCCGGCCTCGAGCCCCTGAGATCAGATCGTCCTCAGGGCGAAGTCTAGATTTGACATCCCATGCTTCATCGCGTATCATAGCATTTTCGAGCTTCACGGTTACTCATGTCCCACAACCAGAGATCACTCTGGGTACAGACTACACACTAAGCTCTAGCTAAGCCGAGGCTTCTGAGACCAGCTGCTCGGGAACACCTTCCTAGGGTTCGCTGGCCCCCAACCTCTCGCACCTAGCCAAAAGAAGACAAACCGCGCCGCGGGTTCTCGACCCAGGGCTTGGGTGTGGGCCAAGGAAGAAAGGTGAGATATTGATGGAGTCTAGCCTGCAAACCCCCACACAGCCATTGAGGGGAAGAACCAACATTGCAACAGGAGAAGTTATGGTCAACTCCAGACCGCATTTGTCTAGTGTGGTTCCGCCGCGGTGGTCGACACTACACTAACTTCGCAGTACGTATCTGGGGATTAAGGGACCAAACCACTGCTCAATCGGCATTGAGGAGAGCAAGCAGCCAAAGACAGGTGATGAGACATCGATGTGGGTTCGCATTTCAATCTTTTTCCGGAAAAACTCGTCTTTATCGCGCAACCCCCCTGTCAATGGCTCCGAAATTTTCACTTCTTGATAATAACGAATGCCCATGATGGGTTGCCAATCGTTATTAGTGGCGCATGATGGCTTAGGCTGAACAGGCTGTGCTGTATTATTACCTACTTTTGTTGTCCTCGTTCTCGCTTGTTATTGCATTCGACACGTCAGCTCCGACATCGTCATGGAACAACCACGCGTGGCTGGATTGTCGTGATCTGCCTTGGCACTGATCAAGATACCCAAGTCAACGCGTCGCGCCGGCTAAGTCCATGAACCGCAAAGTTAGGTTAATTCCACAGGCTGCGAATTGGCTGGTCATCCGCTTCATATCGATCAGAATAGCAATACCTCGATGATGAAAAGGCCATCGATAGAAGGATCTCGATCTCATGAATCCAACAACTTTGGCAATACGTACCACAGTTCGTGGCTGACGGAGGCTTCACTCAATATTGCCGCTCGACTCCAGTTTTCTGCAAGGCCATCGTGATCCCCAGATCTAGGCCAGCAAGGTCTCCATGGGGAATATTTCGGAAGCTCGACAAGCCGAGTTGATGCTGCAAGGTGCCCACTTCATCTTGGTCTACCAGCAAGTGAGCTTGAGCCAGCTGGGGAACCGTGGGTTCGTAGAGGACTTAGTGCGGCCTTCTAACCTTAGCTCCGAGCCTCCATCGCTCGCCGGGAGACGTGGGATTTGGGCAAAGGGTTCATGAGTCGCCGGTGGAGCTCACTTGCATCCAGGAACGTGTGAGACTACGGCAAGCCATGGTCATGACGGTCGACGGCTTCGCTGTTAGGGTGCGTCGACAGCGTCCTTTACCCCCAGTAACGGTCTTGCTAGTCGGTGGCCATGACTGCCGCGATCTCAAGGCTTCCCGTGGTGCTGGGAATCTCCCGCACGCCGGCTCCCATGTCTTGTGTAACCGTCAAGAACACGGGGTTGGAACAATGGCGCCGAAGGTTGGCCGCCCTGTCGGCGCAGGGCCCAGCAAAGACAGCCGCGCAGCGAACATCAGTGGGTAGAGCGAACAGTCACCTGCTGATCTACAGCCCAATCTCGACTCCTCATGTTTCTAACCCAAGACCAAGGACCCACATGAACACAAGAACCCTACGACGAGGATGCCCTTCCCAGTCCCAGTCCAAGCCATCCATCCATCCATCCATCCATCCAGATCTTGGTACTGGAAGTCGAAGTACGCTAGCGATCTGCAGACGGTGGCCGCGACCAGTCCAGGCGACATGGCTCGCTAGCACAAGTCTAAGCCGCTATAGGTGGTTGGTCCCTGGGCCTGGGCAGCTGGCTCTCCAAGCCCTGGTCAAGATAACACGAGTGTTCGGCAGTCGCCGGAACGCAAAAGTGGAAAGGAATCGGAGGCGGATGACTGCCTACGATGTGGTTGCGGCCCTGGGCCTGAGTCAGCGAGTGGATAGGCCCTTTCACGACTCGTACCCGACATGTAATCAAACGGCCTAGACCTGGTCAAGTCTTTTGTCATGGAGCCTGGGGCCTCAGACTTTAAGCTGGTACTGTAGCCTTTGGAGGGGCAAATGGGGGCATGTCGCGGACGTGTAAGTCGACGCCTCCTCGATCCTTCAGGCGTTCTGGAACCTCGAGGCTGAAAGCAGAATGACGCCTGCCCAAAGAGGATTCACACGGACCGGGCCAATGCTCCTCTCGACTTACCTGCGCTGAATGTTCTGTCGACTGGCAAGGTTCATGGGGTTTGATCTGTGCCTCTGTTCCGAAATACTGCCAGGAAGCGACGCGACGCGATTGCTCGACAAGCTTTGCTTTGCTCGACAACATTTGAAGCCAACCATGGACACCAATAAGCCGGGTCCTGAAACTAATAGCGGCACAAGGGTCCTCGACCCTCGAACGCTCTGGCGCGCGGGTGCCGCTCGCTAATCAATGTACTTGGGTGGAAGACCTCACCTTGGACTGTTTTACGAAAAGCCCGGCGCGCGCTTGGGGAAGCCTCCCCAGGGCTGAGCTAACGATCGCCATGACTGCTGGGATGAACGCTCTCTCATTTCCATCATATCATTCAGCAAAGATGTACCAACGCACAGTTGGCCAACAGCACGTAACGTACTGTAGGTGTTCTGCGGTGCTGAGCGTATTAGACATTGCTTGCTATGCTAACTCATGCGGGCTAGGTACTTGTTAAGATTGAAGATCTCCTGCAAAATTACCAAGTTATCTAGCCCGACTTCTGACGACGTCGGCTGGCGCTGAGGACATGCCGTCGGTGTTGTAGCTCCGGGCAGCCACCCACGCAATGATAGTCTCAAGTACGAGTCGCCCCCCTACATGTACTGTGATAGACCAATTACTCATCGGACATCATCATTGGAAAGTGTTCAGAGAGAGAAATCAAGTCTGTTCAGACATCGAGCTCATCCGCATCCACATCCACCAAGAGCAGTCGGTGAAGGATGGCAAGCGGGCGCCGGGACCGGCAGCACGGGAACAAATTGAGATGCGGCTCTAGGCTTCTAGGGGCAGTGGCCGCAGCAAGGAAGCGACCTTGTAGCGCCACCACGACAACATGATGGTTCATGAGCACTTGCAAGATGCCTACTACGTAGTAGAGGGACAGGTTAGAACCACCCTGGCTCTCGGGGTGGCTATCGCTGCTTGCGTGCTTCCGTCCTCGGCGACCATCCGCTCTTCCCCAGGGGCTTAGAGCGGGGGACACCGAAATATTGAGTGCCAGTGTCCCAAGCAAAACTCAAGCCACGACTCCAGGGCATGAGTCGCTGACGTACTCATCTCACCGCTGAGTCAGTAAACTCTTTTCCTACTTGGTGACGGGGCGTGCGAGGTCGCGGGGGGGGTATGCACCGAGGCTCTCATCGGGGAGGCGGACGACACTCAGAGATGGAGGGGCGCTTTTCAGGAGGCACTTTGATGACTAGGCGTCATGACAGGAAGCTAAGCCCTTCATGGATATTGGTTGGGCCACTTGTGGTGGGCGCGTTTTCCAGGGTGATTTGGTCGATATTATGTCCACACAACTGCAGGGGCAGCAAAAGTGGAGGGGGCAGCTCATCGCTGCTGCTGGTGATGCCACGGGGGAAGAAGCCGACGGTTAAGGACTCTCGTCTGTCTCAGTTGAGAAGCGTCGTCAACGAAGGCCACCGTCTACAGATTATGAGATGAAACATAACAAAACGGGCAGAGAAGACGGCATGGAGGACGGGCGATTCAGACCGCCAGGCCCATCATCAACAGACAAGGCATCGCGACGCGACTCGATTCTCGGCACCGAGAGAGTTTCCTTTCCAGCAGAGCAAGGGTCGTCACCACTTCCGCTTGTTGGCTGCGGATGTACGATGTACGAATAATACCACCGACGCGGTACGTACCGTACTGAAGGGCGTCCTTTGTCCCAAGCGTCGGGCGTCGAGCTCAGCATCGGCACAGACCACATCGACGAGCAAGGATATCGAGCTCTCACCCATTCCTAGATTTCCGCCCCCCCTCGTTCCCTTCTGCTCTTGGGCCTCCCAGCTCCCCGTGCCCTACACTTTATCAGTTCGCACAGGAAGTGCGGAAACATGTACATGTAACATGTCGTCAATATCCAGTGGACTTGTGGAGTTTCGTTGGGGAGCGGAAATCCTTTCGACTACCGATCTCCTCTCCGCCACCCGTCCGCTAATACAGTACCGAGAGGGCATCGGGCAGCAACGCGGTAGGGACCTTGCTGAAGATGTTTGTCTGCGCGCAATTACTCATCTTCCAGGTGGGATTGCAAAGCTGAGATGATGCGGTCCTCATCAGCCTCTTCGTCACTCCCAACTCCTCACGGATCTCCGGATTTGCTTTCGCCGCAAGGGGGGGCGTGTTCCGAGGTCTCTCTGATAGCTGGCCACGGTGACGGAGATAGGACGTATTGGTAAGCACACTCAGTGGCTGCCCAGGGTTTCTGGTCCGGGCAAAGCTGTCTCGGGGGGGTTTCCCGAAGGGGGATCACTCAAGATGGGATGCCCAACAGTTTGGTTTGGAATCACAACGCCTCCTGTTGTTGCTCGACATGGATGGCTTCATGCAGCTCAATGACTTTGTTTGGCACACAGAATGCGAGACCAAGAAGTCACCACCAGAGAGGCTCGCGTCCTCGCCGTCGCTAAACCGGTTGGTTGTCTGATTTTCTGTTACCCTACATCGACAGCCAGGCTTGAGGGTCTTATAATCGTAACGAGGAGGTAGTGTGACATGGGCCAAACAGCTCCTCACACGGTCGTCCCAGTAAGATAAACTCGGAGATCACCCTTCACGAGGGGAACAGACGAGGTTCTGTGAAATCGTGGCTCTACACGAGGCTTGTTGCGTGCTATGATAATGACGCAGTTATGAAATACGACATACCGAATCATACTCGCTTGGTTTTTGAAGCAACAGTCGAAGTGCATTTTTTCAACCAAAGCAAGGCTCCGTCCTTGGTGTACCCAGAGCAGAGTTTGTGAGCTATCCCAACACTTTCTATATATCCTGCCATCATCAACAAAGAGGGCGGGAGGAGCAGCCTCTTCCCGGACATAGAGAGTTCTTCACACAACCTCAGGGTACACCGTGGCTAAGTACCCACACGGGTGAGGGCCATCTTTGAGAAATACGCAGGATCACCCAACATCCCTCCAAGTGATTAAGAATCATTCACACTCGTGGAACTGTTGCAAAAGCATCCTCCTCTTTTTAGATCACTCGAGAGGGATGTGTTGAGATGTCTCCAATGTGGAAAACACAACCCGCATGCTTAGGAACGCAATCTTTCGTTGAGAGATGTGAGAACGAAAGCTTCGACTTCAGACGATACAAGCAATGCCATACATCTCCCACGCCCACAGTTAGTCACACCGAAAGACACGTTCTGTCACGTTCGACTTTATGCAAATTCCAACATCCGCCAGGACTTCGAAACGCGGCCTCAGTTCAGCCATAACTTTCCCCTCTCGGCCTCTCCTTATATCCGGAGAATGTCCTACCTAGTAACTTACCGCATGAAAGTCCTAGCCATATATTCGCGAAGTTACGTGGAATGCGAACGACAACGGGCGAATCAATCAAATGGATATACGGATCCGTCCAAGCGGGTTCTATCGACGGACATATACCGAGGAATATGGCTTGTGAATCACAACGGCCGTGTACCTCCTTCGATCGGCACCTCGCGTGTCCGGTCAGGTGCGAAAAGGGCAAACGTTTGGGCCAAGTCCGATTTCAAACGCAAACCCGGGTAGCGGGACGGTGAAGCGCGGCTCGGTGAAGTCCGTCTGGGGTAAGTGTAAGGCTGATCGTCCAAAGCCTTGTCATGACAACTACCACCAGCCAAGGACGACGAAGGAGGGTATAAGCCCGAGAACGAACGAATCATGTGGTATCACTGTCCACGTGCCCGTATATCAGTCTTGTGTTTCCTCTCGCGAAGCCTGTCCAGGGACTACTTTACTCTGAAGGTCTGCTGACGACCGCTTCGGTGAAGTTTCCGCATATAAGTCTCATCACGTCCTGGCAGATGCCGTGTGAACAAAAGTGATGACCTTTTGACCTCGACTAACAGCCTTTGCCCCTCTTTGAAGAGAAGGTGTAGTCTACGCAGCCGAGGAGTATCTCAACGACAGGAACACTTCAGAAAAACCCACCTTAGGGCGAATTTACATTCATGGTATTATCCATGTGGCATATCATCTCATGCCACCCAAGGTACCTCATAAGTATTGTTTCAGCGATGGCAGACTCAGAGACAAGTTCTCTGCAAGTACTAGATATATGTTTGTGCAACGTATGCATGCATTGTGCGACCAGGCTGTCCCATCTGCGAAAAGTGTGTGGACATAAGCATAACGGCTGGAGACAGTCTTCTAAAATATCAAAAGCAATATACCGTCGTTCTCTACACTTGAAATGCAATAGACTGTCGTTCTAAACATTGAGAAGGTCGTGTTGTATTTATCGCTGGGTAATCTGCTACAGGGATGTTCACATACCAAGTTCAAGTCACCAAAATGTGATATGCATGGTAATGTCCATATATCAACAACCATCGTACACATGGAGGATAAACTGAAGTAAAGGAACATTCGAGAGCCAACAGGGTCAATATTTAAAAGATCGGTATTTTTGTATCTGCAATATTCTATCCTCTCTCACCACCAACTGAAGCTTAGTTAACCTCGTCAAGACCAAGTGTCTTAACTCAGTTGAAGCAAAGCATATACATGCTGTCATCGATCTGTCTGTCGGGATCTCTAATGCAAGCGACCCCTTGGCCATGTTCATTTCGCAAGATGTATCAATCTCGTCGTCATCTTTCGCACCAGTGCCAATCTAAACCATTACTTCGAGCAACAAAAAAACAGAGAAATCGAAATTGTGCCTTGAGAAGATGCGTTCCAAACTGGACCATGAAGCGCAAACCCGTATTCCAGACTCGCAAATAGCAAGTCGATGTCTAGTAGAACCGCACCTGCCCTCTAACAAAACAAAACGCCGCCGTGTCGTTGACTTTTTGGGGGATCGAGTATCCCAGCGCCCAGTGTTCTTTAGTACGAAAGCGCGAGCCGCAAGCCCGTTAGTCTACCACCGACGGTTGCCCATCGGGAAGGAGTTGGAGGAATTGGCTGGTATGCCAGTCAGCCCAAGAGGGTGTCTTTGCTGCTTTAACGACGTCCGCGGAACCCACCTCTACCACCTCCGCGTCCACGATAGCCACCGTAGCCGCGGCCGCCACCACCGCCGCCGAAGCGGGTCATCTCAGCGAGACGGGGATCAATCTGCTGCTTGGCCTCCTGGAGGACATTGACAAGATCACGCGCCTGTTTGGAGTCTGAAAGGTATATTAGCACTGCTTTTGAAGCTTGGAGAAGTTCTCCAGGGGATAGATGGATACTCACTGTCAGTGGTGAAGAAGGTAATGGCCGTTCCATTCGCTCCAGCACGACCGGTACGGCCAATGCGGTGAATGTAATCCTCCGAGTTGTTGGGGTAATCGTAGTTCAACACATGGGTAATGTTGCGAACATCTTTATCAAAAGGTTAGTAGGCGATAATGGGTTTGTGTAGCAACGTTCCAGCGCGGGAGGTAAAGATGAATAGGCAAGCATATAGGCGAGGCCATCAGTGCTTCACTCCTTGGCAGACTGGGGGCAATCCAAGTGCGTCAAAAATGCCATCCTGGGGGACGTGGTCACTGGGTCCTCGGGACAAGGGAGCCTTGGGAGACAGCTTGATCAGGTCAAGAAATGCCACCTCCACACTCGTACCACGGAAGTGCGAACGGTACAAGAGTGGAAATACGAGTAGAGCGGCGCAGAGGCCACACAACGGATCAAGACTCCATGGATTTGAGAACCAAGTGGACAGGTTTTTATGTCAGGCACATTCGCACAGTCAAGAGAGCCCCTAAACACGAGAGTAAAGTACAGCAAGTGTTCTGCTGGAAGTTGCGGGAGAGAGGGGGAGGGGAGGGTTGATACATACCAATACCACGCGATGCCACGTCAGTGGCAACCATGATGGGGCTTTTTCCAGTCTTGAATTGGTCGAGAACCCAATCACGCTCATTTTGCTGCTTGTCTCCGTGGATGGCTATAGTTGGGTTAGTAAATGGAATTGACGGAGTACTTTGGGGGACAACTAACAGAGCGCTGGC
This sequence comes from Stylonectria norvegica, assembly GCA_014621405.1. Classification (NCBI taxonomy): domain Eukaryota; kingdom Fungi; phylum Ascomycota; class Sordariomycetes; order Hypocreales; family Nectriaceae; genus Stylonectria; species Stylonectria norvegica. Next base: position 22,104 of record JAANBC010000280.1, read on the forward strand.
CAGCCGTCTTGGCGCAGGAAGCGGGTGATCTCATCGGCTACACGCTTGGTGCCGACGAAGATGAGAACCTTGTTCTCCTTGTTCTCCATAACCTTCTCGAGATGCTTGATCATACGGTCTCGCTTCTCCATCTCGCCGACGACCTCAACAATCTGGGTGATGCGGTGGTTGGCGGCGAGGTCCATGGAACCGATGTTGACCTGAATGAAGTCTGCGAGGAAGTCGGAGGCAAGAGCTCGGACATCCTTGGGCCAGGTAGCCGACCACATCAGAGTCTGTCGGTCGGGACGAATCTGAGTGATGATCTTGCGGATCTGGGGCTCGAAACCCATGTCAAGCATGCGGTCGGCCTCATCGAGAACGAGGTAGGTAATACGGCGCAGGTTGGTCTTGCCAGCCTCGAGCATGTCGATCAGACGACCAGGAGTGGCAATGCAGACCTCGACTCCGCGAGAGAGATCGCGGATCTGGGGGCCCTTGGGGACACCACCGTAGACACAGGTGTTGCGGATACGCGAAGATCGGCCGAACTTGGTAATCTCCTGCTGGATCTGGACTGCCAGCTCACGGGTGGGGGCGAGGACCAAGACAATAGGTCCATCGCCGGGGGCGAGAAGAGGCTGAGCGTTGATGTGAACGATGGCGGGTAGGCAGTAGCTGAGGGTCTTTCCGGAACCGGTCTCGGCAATACCGACGACGTCGCGTCCGCTAAGAGCCATGGGCCAGCCCTGGGACTGAATGGCAGTAGGGGCGGGGAAGCCCTGAGCCTTGACCTCATCCATGACATAGCGAGGGAAACCGGCCTCGTCGAAGGTCTCGACAGGCTTGGGGATCTCTGTACCAGCGATGGTCATCTGGTGCTTTGTGCGGAATGCCTCAACCTCGGCGTCAGATCGGTTGGTAACATCGGCGTGCTCCTTGTAGAAATCCTTCTCGAACTTGGGCATGGAAGCGGGATCTGTGACGAGATTAGAAAAAGACGCGTCGAGAACTTGCTGAGAAACACATACCCCATTCTTGTGTCTTGAGGCCGGCACCAAGAGCGCTCATGCGGTCACCACCGCCACCTCCGAAGCCGCCACCTCCGCCTCCGTAGCCACCACCACCACCTCCGTAGCCACCGCCTCCGCCGCCGTAGCCACCACCGCCGCCGTTGCTGTATCCGCCGCTGCAAGACAAATGTCAGTAAAGATCGAGCTCAGAATAGACGCGTTGAAACACGCGAAAGTTGGTATAGAAGTGCAACCTCCTTGGACAAGGCGACCGAGCGACGCCTTGCCCACGATGGTGCGGGTTCCCAAACACGACAAGAAAAATGTGACTTACCCGCCGCCGTAGCCACCACCACCACCGCCGCCGTCGCGACCTCCACCGTAGCCACCACCGCCGCCGCGATCACTGCGATCACGACCGTAGCCTCCACGGTCACCACCACCGCTGTAGCCACCACCGCCGCCGCCGCGACCTCCACCATAGCCACCTTCGTAGCCAGACATGGTTCAGAGAGAAATCAGCTGAAGCCGATTATTTGGAGGGGGGAGGGAAAAGAGAGTAATGGTAGAAAGCGAATCGAGATCTCAAATTGATGAGATGGCCCTCTGGAAGATGAAAAGGAGTGCGTGTCCGAGGGTTGGGGATGAAGTCGGGGAGGGAAGACGTGAGGTTTTGTTTGTTGAAAGGTCTGAGTTGGCCAGGCTCCCTCAGGCTCTCGGGCGGATCCCTTTTCCGCCCAGGGTACTTTTTTTTTTCGCCGCTAAGAAAAAAAAAAGTCTGGCGTCTGGCGGCGGGTCCGGCAGCCGTCGGCCAATGATAACGTGTATTGCGTTCCCACGTAGCTCCACTCTTGCCGCTGTCCAATCTCAACCGCCTAGGCTGATGAGATAAGCAGATTCGCGATTGGCCTTACCCTGCACAAGATGCTGCTGGCTTTGCGCGGATGATGTTTCCTGCTTAGGAGTCTGTTAGAATATGATGCTTTGATGACGATGCAATAGCCTGATCAGGCAGTACTTTCTTTGTCGATTTACATACGTTGCGAGTGATGTTAAGGAGTTTCCTGGGGGAGAGGATGGAGCATGGGAATAAGTTGTCACTGTCACTGCGAAGAAGGTACGTCATAATAGTGGCCTGTCACAAGCTTCATCTTCATCATCACAAGTTCGCACCAGATGCTGTAGTTGGCATGGGAATCAACTTGATAAATATTACAGATGGAAATGTCTCTAGACAGATCTGCGATCAGTCCGCACCGACTGACAAGTTCCATTTTTTTCGCTGAACCTTGAGTAATAATACCGCATCTAAATGAATCACAGATCTGACTCCTCGAGACTAAACCTGGATGGATAAGTCTCTAAGATATCCGATATAATAAAACTCCTACGCCGTCCTCGTATAATCTAGCTAAACTTTGGAAGCCTTCGTCAGAATCAGACAAATCACGAGCAACATGACATTCAAGTGATTACGAATATATTCTTCATTCATATTCATTCCTTAACTTCTCAGGCTCTTACAACACCCTCTTCAACTCCTCCCTCAACCTCTCATCCAGCGCCTCCTCCAACGCCCCCTCAAAAGCCCTCACAAACCCGCAACAGTCCGCAAACGTATTATACAGCGGTGCCGGTGCCACGCGAATCACATCCGGCCGCCGCTCATCCACCAGCACCCCGCGCTTCTCCAGCCCAGCCATCACGCCGTCCAGCAGCCCCTCCGCCAGCGCGATACTGACCTGTGCGCCGCGCCGCTCCGGCTCCTGCGGTGTGACGATGCGCCAGTACTCACTCGTATCGGCGGGCAGGCGCGCCAGCTCGGCGACTAGGTAGGCCGTCAGTTGCAGCGACTTGGCGCGTAGGGGGGCCATGCCGCCCGCGAGGTGGAAGACTTCGAGGGAGGCGGTTAGGCTGGTGATGTCGAGGACCGAGGGGTTGCTGAGCTGGAAACCTGCGGCGCCGGGGACGGGGCGGAAGCCCGGGGCCATAGCGAAGCGGACGGCCTTGTCGTTTCCCCACCATCCGGCGAGGCGATTCGGGTACGCGCCGCTGCCGTCGTCGTCGACGCGGCTGTGGCGCTCGTGCACGAATAGTCCGCCGATGCAGCCCGGCCCGCCGTTGAGGTACTTGTAGGTGCACCAGGCGGCGGCGTCGACGTCCCAATCATGTAGGGCGAGGGGCACGTTGCCGGCGGCGTGGGCGAGATCCCAGATGACGAAGATGCCGTGGGCGCGGGCAAAGGCGGTGATGGTGGGGATGTCGAGTAGCTGGCCCGAGTAGTACTGAATGCCTGGGAGGAGGAGGACGGCGGTGGTGGAGGCGTGTTGGGTGATGATGGAGTGGATGTAGTCGGTGGTAAGGATGTCTTCGCCGTTGGGAGGAGTGATGGTGATCATGGAGTCTTCTGGGCGGAGGCCATGGTGTCGGATCTGGGTTTCGACGACGAACTGCAACGCGTTAGCATGAACATGTATGTGAAGTTTTGGTATTCGACTTACATGATCACTCGGAAATGCCTTGCCCTCTAGTATAATCTTATGCCGCCCATCCTTTTCTGGCTTATAGAACGCCGCCATCAAGAGGTGCAGATTCGCCGTCAACGTTTGCATCACAGCAACCTCCTCAGTCCTTGCCCCTACAATCGGCGCCATCATCTCAGCAGCCTTCGCATCAGCATCCAGCCATGTCGGCAGCGGCGAGTCCTTCAGGGGCTTGAAGTGGCCCTGCACTCCCTGCGAGCGCCATGTAGCGAGGTACTGGTGGATGCGTTGGGCGGTGCGTCTAGGCGGGAGACCAAGAGAGTTTCCAACGAGGTAGATGGCCTTGTCGTCTCCGGCAGCGGCATCTGCGAGACTCGGTCAGGGGTCGCGTCGTACCGTAGAGGTGGAGGAGTTACCGATGGGTGAGGGGAGTGTTGAGCGGGATATGTCGGCTTTGGAGGGGATGTCGAACTCGGCTCGGAGGTGCTTGAGGCGATCGCTGGCGTCGAGCTGCGCGGCGAGGTCGCGGCCGACGAGCTTGGACGGCGGAGTGTCTGGGTCGCTCATAATGGGAAGATGTGATTCAGTGACTACCGAGAGGTTGTAAAGAAGAAATTTAAAAGTACTAGTTGTGTTAGATGGTTGGAGCTTGCTTCTATGATCCCCACGAGGCGCGGTAACACGCGGGGCAGCTCCATCCAAATGCCCCGCATAGAATGCCGGACCCCGAACCATCTCCTCTTCCATAAAAAGTTGGAGAATGAAGCTAATGACCATCCGCAAAGGAGTCAATATTAGCCAGAGACGAAAATTTGGTTGTCAAGGCTGTAAATGTTCATCATTCTTGAGGAGCTCATGATTAGCATGTCGCAAGTCATATACTTAAACCACTCCACGAAATTTGAATCTTGACAAAAGACATGTATCTCTATGATTTATTTCGTTCTCGCCCACCAGTCGTACAGCGTCTCCAAACCATCCCCGACGGCCATAATCAAACCAAAAAAAAAAAGTTACATCGCAAAGCATGCAACGGTTACAAGCTGAAGGTTCCCAGCCCCAAGCCCGAGTCTAATGAACGTCTATTAGTCCAGCCTAGCCAGGTTTGCAACCCATGTGAAATGCTCCAACACCCCCCAATCCTAAGCAGTCGGTCGCAAGCTATACAGCTACGGGGTAGTTCGTCTGTCGCGTCTGTCGCTACTATTGTCCACCGGGTATCGAATCTCGTGTATATGTGTGAGGTCGGGGTCGTATTTACTCTCGGGAGACATCACGGCCGAAGGCCTTGGACTTGAGCCAATCCACTACCACCAGAACACGGTTGCGTGCTAGACACATGTTAGCATCGACGGAGCGAGAGAATAGGTCACGAGAGGGAAGAACTCACTGCTGAAGCACATGGAGAGGTAGGCGCTCCGCCAGAAGAGGTAAGTCAAGCTACCACCCGTGGCAAAGTTGCCGTTCCACCACGTCACATCGGCCACAGCCTTCTCGCTGCCAATGTACGCCATGCTGCCCTGATGGGAGTATCGGAAAGGCTTGACATTCTTGATCCTCCGGAGCACCTTCTCGAGCTTCTCAATCTCCTGAGCTGCCTCGGCCGAGTTGCCCTGCTTGAGGTTGAGGTTGCTGCTCAGCTCCTTGATGCGCTCCTCGTGGAGCTCGGTCTTGGCCATGTTGTTGAAGAGCTGGGCTAGGAAGTTACCCTCCTGGGAGGCGACCTGAGCGGTGGGCGCGTATCCAGCCACGGCGCAGTCGCCGACGGCCCAGATATCGCGGGTGCCCTGGACGACGAGGTACTCGTTGACGGCGAGGCCGCGGCGCGAGTCCTTCTGGGCGGGAACCTTGCTGAGAAGATCCCGCACAATGGGTCGGATGGCGTTTCCGGTGGCCCAAACGAGCAGTCCGTAGGGGATGTTGAGGAGCTCCTTCTTGCCGTCCGCACCAACAACCTCGGCCTCGACAGCCTCGGTGGTGACACGCTTCACCATGGTCTTGAGCTTGATGTCAATGTGTTCTTCTCGCAGGGTTTGCTCGGTGTACTCGATCAGCTGCTTGGAGAACGAGGGCAGGACGTTGGGAAGGGCCTCGATGAGGGTGACCTTGAAGCGGGGGCTGATCTCGGGGACAAGCTTCTTGATGTCCTCCTCGAAGAAGTCGCGCAGCTCGCCAGCGAACTCGACACCAGTGGGACCGCCACCGACAACGACCATGTGCATCAGTCGGTCGATCTCCTCGGGAGCCGTGTCCTTGAACGCAGCTCGCTCAACACAGTCCATGATCTTCTTGCGGATGACCTGGGCATCGCCAATCTCCTTTAGAAAGCAGCTGTTCTCCTTGACACCGGGGATGCCAAAGGTCGCGTTCTCGGCGCCGACGCCAATGACAAGCATGTCGTAGGGGATCTCGACCTCGGACTTGGTGCTCGTCGTCTCCGAGTTGTCGACAATCTTGACGACCTTGCGGTCGGGGTCAATGGACTTTGCGTCGGCTTCGTAGTACTTGACGGCGGCCTTCTTGTGACCGAGAATGGTGCGAATGGGCTCCATGATGGAGCGGTGCTCAATGAGGCCGGTGGTGCATGAGGGTAGAAGGGGGGTGAAGAGGAAGTAATTGCGGGGAGAGACAACAATGACATTGTAGTTCTCCGTGTCGAGGTTCTTCAGGAAGGCGACAGATCCCCAGCCAGTTCCTATCGACGATGTTGGTTAGCGACAAAATTCGCCCAGGCGATACCTAGTAGGTAGAAGATTTCGAGGGCGGCGCAATGGGAACTTACCCAGCACAACGAGGTTCTTCTTTGAGGGATCGGGCTGGAACTGCTCCTGAGGATGACGATCATCGTAGACAGCGTAGGCGGCATATGCGATAGTGGCACCCAGAGAGAGGTATGTGATTCTCCAGGTCCAGCGCAGAGTCCTGCGCAGCTTTCCGATCTTAGGCTTGGGGTTGGGGGCCTCGTCGGCGTAAGCTCTCCGGAAGGCAATGCGACCTGTGGTTTGCAGCTTCATGGACACCGAGGGCCTGGCGGAGGAGGTTCTGGAGGCAGTCCAAAGGGCTCTGGCGGCAATGCGGTTGCTGGGGGCCATCATGTTGACGCTGGTGAGGGCCGACATGGCTCGCGTGGAGGAAGCCATTGTGTGTGTGCTGGGAGCTTTGATAGGGGAGGATAGGGCGAGAGCAGCAAGAGGAGCAGCGAGAACTACTCTCGTAGGAATGGAGTCGAAGGAATTGGAGGAGAGGGGAGAGGATCTGGAAGAGTCAAGGAAGTGAAGGTATCCAGAACAGAAAGATGGGAGAGCTAGATCCAAGGACGGGACAGAGGGAACCTGGAATTACGCTGGAGCGCGTCGGTGCGCTACGAATTGATACCTTACACACCCACGGCCGGAACGAGCCCGGGCGGCGACGATAAGAGGATGCCATGCGCCAGCGCAGCGATAGGTACAAAATATTTCCCCTACAGCGGGTGGACTTTCTATTCTAGCGGGTAGCTGTTAGCGCTAGCCACCTGGACCTAGCGGAAATGCACCCCAACCCTGGCCTTGGGGACCCGCTAGCAGGATGACGCCGACTGCAGTCACGACAAGGGTTTTCCATCCATGGCAGATGGGAACAGGGATGGTAGCTTGAATATTTTCTGGATTTTCCGATGCGACGGGTCGAGCTGGGATTTTTATGGCGCACCTTGCATGCGTGGGAAGAAAATTTCAGGGAGCCTGGCGCGCCGTGTTGCGCTGGAGGATGTGTCCATGGATGGTTGGCAGTTGGAGGTGAAGCTTCTGATAATGACCTCAATGTGTACACCTCAGCCTGAATTGAACAGAATATCACGGTACTCGTCAATACTCATCAGGTTCAACTGACCCGTTGCCCGTGATATTCCGAATCAAGCTTGCTTCTAGCTTCAGCCGCCTCCAACTATCACAGGCCTTTCACGTGGAATTCAAACAATTGTACCTTCTCACCGGCTGGTTTTCCGGGCGTCTCTCCGGGCGTCCGGCTTCGCCTCGACAAACCCCCGGTGTTGTGTCCGTTTATTTTATTGTGACCCATTCCTCCATCCATCCACCCTTCCATCCATCCATACCTTAATCCTGACGTTCCCTACTAAATAAGTCCCCGGCCAATTGCCGTTGGACGCTGCTTGGCCGACATCGCCTGCGACTCCGGTTTCTAGCGACCCTAGATCCCGGTCTTGACCGTGTACATACAGCAGTCATGCACAAGTGCGCGTGCGCTGTAACAGTCATCATGTATGTTCCAGATTGCTTGGGTCGGTGTATCGCCGGTGACTGGAGGTGAGTGAGGCTGGCAAGCTGGTTTGCATGTGGGTTGAAGATGGGGGTTAGTCTAGGTGTAGGGGCTGGGGAGGGGATTTATGAGCACGGCATGTGAAGTTGCAGGTAATTTATTGTGCAAAATATCTTCGTCTGGACAGAAAACTCTCTTGATGATTCGCTCGCATACTTGTAGCAAAGATAAATGTGGAAGCTTTTAGCGACTACAGTATATCCATTTGTTGGTGGGTATAGATTTCGAGGAGAGATGGATACGATCCATCGTAGAACTGGATCCTAGCTTCAGTACGAAGTACGTACTCGAATTACATATTAATCACGCAAACTACACTCGACCCTCTAAACGTCTATATCTCTTTCATCAACCTTACCAACACACAGTGCCATACTATAACTCTCACATTGCGCGCACCTTGGCCGTCCCTTTTCCCAACCATCCATGGTTGGCACGGCTCAAGCTCCGAAACCCGTCTCAAGTCTCAATCCATATCACCAACCACGAGCCAAGCCCCTGGCCTCGGAGCCGCACTTCCCAGGGCCTCTCGATCAATTCCTAGCCTTATGCAGATAAATACATACATTTCCGCTTCAGCTTTTAATATGCACCCTTGTTGATCTCGGTAGCTGTCCGTACGTGCAATCAGAGTCAAGGCTGGCCAGCCTGCACTCCTAGTGTCCGTCCCCTTCCCTCCTTTGGACCGGGTGGATCGCGTGCGCTCGTGGAGCGGCGGAGCCTCATCAACATAACCTACCGTAGTACGTACCAACTGCGTCCACAGAAGCGCGCTACTGACGGCTCCGCGCTCCAGCGCCTTTTGCGCGGTTCATCTCACTTGGTCTAGCTCAGCTTTCGGTGGCTGAGGCGTTGCGCGCTCGGTGAGGCGCGTGGCATGGCGTTTCTTAGGTGGTCAAAAAGGGGGGGGACGATTTAACCGCCGTTATCAAGCCGTCCGGGGAGACGGGGAAGCGTGAGATCTCGTAGAGATGAGATGACCGGGACCGCGATAGATCTCGCTTCCTCCTTTTGGGTAGTAAGTAACTAGTAGTTGTGCCAGGCTTCAACCCTCTTCTTCCATGAGTCGCATTCTCTCTGCTCACGGAACTTCGGCTTAACATACTATGACGTTGCAATTTGAATCCTGAGATAGGCATCAAAAGGTTTCAATATGCCGCAGAGAATTGTGTCAAAGATACGCAGGCCTGCAAAAAGGACGCTCCAAAAGCAATTTTGTTTGGGGGGTCGAGGACGTTTATCAGCTGAATAGGACAGATCCACTGGCTCATATGAACACTGTCACCACTCATGCCAACAACAGATCTTTACCATTAAAAAGCTTGAAGTTTTCTTACTTTGCGAATTAATCCACCAATGCCTACCGACTCTTCGCATATTTTGCCATGAGAAAAACCACGGAAGTTGGAAGAAGGCCTGCGTAGAGGATACTGCAATAAAGGCTTTATCCTATCGATCATCTTTGGATGCCCGTATGCTCGCCGCCGACATCATTCTGTTAAACGTCAACCATCCCAAGTAATGAGAACGAGATGTCCTGGCAATGGAGATCCACTTCCAACACCACGAAGTTGCGGGCAAGCCAGAACTGCGTGCTCTTCTCGTGACATCTGTTTCCTGCATATGTTCGCGTAATGTTTGATCGTCTGCGCAACCTCTCTTCCTATTTTGTCGTATCCCCTTCTGACTCTGTGTTGCACAATCTACATTTGGAGACGTGCCAATCGAGACGACGCCCTTCAAGCGAACGGGTACGGTTACCACAGGCCCTGCTTCTCCACGAGTGTCGGCGAAGCAGTGACCAGAAGCCTCTGGAAACTGTCTATGCTCGAGGTGACAATCTGCTGCCGGTCTGGCCGGACTGATACGAAGGACGCACGCGTTGATCGGCACGCGTGGGATTCGCCATTGTCTCCGGCTGGAGCGCCGATTTCGCCCCACTTCGCCGGAAAGAAGTAGCTCAGCCCCACTATCTCGCGCGGCAGCGCGCCGCAGGACCGGTTCGCCTTGTGTTTCCCGCTTCGGCCGCTTCTGTTCCAAACTCCGTCACCGAAGATGACAGCAGCGTCGCCCAGGACCGGTAAAGACCCAGATGACAAGCCCAGCGCGTCCTCGAGCACTACGATATCTTGGCGACCGCCCCTCCAGAGTTGATCTTCTGCTGCAGGACCTCCCGGAAGCGCGCGGCGCGGCCCGCTCGCGTCCCGAAGAAGATGGGCCCCATCTGCGTGACGACATGATCTACGCCGGCGAGCATGTAGGCTGGCCGTGATGTAGGGGGGTCAGTGTGACTGTTGCCAGCGCTTTCAAGTAGATCCCAAAAGACACCTAGACCTCATTACAGAGAATTGAAGAATAAATTGAAGAAAGTGAAGACTAGTATGCGGGAAACTTACGCGAGCATCGATTCGGGGCGCACGTGGCCGCGGTCCTCGTCTTCATTCACATGTCGATGGTGCTCTAGGGCCTGAAGCTCAGCCGCGCGATAGACGAGGCTGGTAATGCCATCCCGACCGTTGTCGATGGGTCAATGGACGACGGGCGCTGTGTAAGTGATGAACAAAAGTCTATTATGCCCGGGCTCCTGGTGATATGTGCGCTCTATGTAGCTGACTGACGGATGGGTGGTTAGAGGCCGGAACCCATCTGCTTGCAGTATCACACCTCGCTCTGAGAAAGCCAAGTCTCTTTTGATTAACGTGTTTATGGGTAATGATCTAGTCCGACATAGCATAGAAGACTTGGAAGAAATCAAGAGGCCTCCTAGTAGCTCTGGGGCTCTACTTTTCTACTAGGGGGAGGGAAGGATAGATGGATGGCGACATCGAGCCGCTTATAAGGCTGAGAATTAAGAATCAGTGAGACGCATAGTATCAAGTTTTAGTCGTGGCGAAAACAGGGAGCGAGACACTACCTGTTATGAAGCTGTTGAGGGAGTCGCAGAAGTGATCAATCATGACAATTAAGCGTAACATTCTTAGCTTAAAGAGAGTAACGCAGTGGAATTCCAGTGTATTCTTCCACCTAATTGTTTCAATGTCAATACTCAGATGGATGAGACCTGTTGGCTTACAACAGGCTTCCGTCTACTATAGAAAGGTCACCCCTGAGCATAGCTGTCGCCTCGTGACCCTCGCCTAGAACGCTAACACTCGTCTCCAAAGAGGCGCGAAGCAGCTGAGTTGCCTCGTCCAGCTTTCCGATCTGGTAAAGCGCCAAGCCAAGACACCTTCTTGGATATATCAAGGCGGTGTCATCTTGGCCTTGTGCGGTTTCGAAGTCGACAACGCCTCGGAAGTAATGTTCGGATGCGTTGAACTTGTGCTGCCTTTGGAACACTATCCCGAGGTTGATCAGGACCTTGTCGATAACAGCTTGGTGAACCTTTTGCTCTCGGCCAACAATGTGTCGGTTTAGCTCTACAGCCTTCCGAAGTACTCCCTCGGCTTCCTTGTCTTTTCCTTGAGCCGCCATCGCTGATCCAAGGTCCAATAGCATGACGATGGTCTGTGGTTTCATCTCGCCATCGGCCTCTCGGTCTGAGCCCGTGCCCTCCCGAGGTATGATCTCGCTCTTACCTCGTAGTATGCTATTCACGACTTCCGCAGTCTGTCTCCTGGAACCCTCCGGCACTCGGTCGGGACCGTCGGCAAGTGCCCTTGTAAGTTCTAGGGCTTCCCGGAGTAAAATTTCGCCTTCTTTATACCTGCCCTGCTTCTGCAAACCAACTGCTACCCCTAGCATAACAACAGCAGATTCAAAATCATCTCGTTTTTGGTGCTCCAGGGACTCTCGCAGCATCATCTCGGCGTCTTCGTAGTGTCCCTGGCTTCGAAGCGCCCTTGCGAGTTCCGAGGCTGAGCTGATTGTCTCGGGGTGGCCCATATTAAGGGTTCTCTGACGTAGGATCAGGTTGCCTCGTAAAACCTTTTCGCCTTCGACGTATTTCTTCTGGTTGTTAAGCGTTCTTCCAAGGCGATACGTGGCTTCTGACTGAATAGCTGATTCTTCGCCATGAGCCTTCCGCCATATCTGCACGCTTTGCCGATAAAACTCTTCTGCCAATCCATGCCGCGCTTGTCTGGAATACAGCTCGCCGAGTGCAAGCATGTAATCGGGCTCCTTTAGGAGACGTCTTCCACAGGACTCCTTGTCCGGAAGCCAGCTTCGCCGGAGTAAGATCTCGGCCGCAGGCTCATCCAGCTCTGTGCCATGAAACATAAGTTGGTAACCAAGTGCGTGCATAAACTCGATCGTCTTTGCATCTTCTTCGCCGAAGACCTTGGTTGCAGCTTCCAGTCCCTCACGACACATTTGCAGAACTTCAGCACTTTGAGACCCCCTAACATCACGCAACCGACTGACAAGCTCCGCCATTTGCTTGAGTGTCTCCGAATGCTCCAAGCCCAACGTCTCTTTTGACTTGAGCATCTTGACCTGCATCTTCTCGACTTCTTCGATCGCATCGGATGAGTTGAGTGGAGTATCCTTGCTCTTTGTGCCCGCTTCCCCCGTTTCCCTGGTTTGCGACTCTTCTCTCAAACAGTCGGTTTGATGTGGGTTTGCTTCCTTTCCATATTCAGTAGCTCTAGAATCGGCCGCCGCTTTTTTCGACTCGTTCGAGCCCCCCTCAGCATCATCTTCTTGCCCGCCTACCGCTCGTGGAAACGAGAATATAGAGAACCGGTCTAAATGGAGGGCGATGTGCGCTTGCAAAGATTTCTGGGTTTGCAGTAATTGAGAGCAGATTGGGCAACAAAGGCCATGCTGCGCCGTGTGCGAGTCATCCAAATGCTCTATCCAGTCCTGGCGGGAGTCATACAGCTGTTCTGGAGTCTGGCAGTCTTCATAGACACACACATACGGACGTAGATCGTGTATCAGGTGAGCCCTATGATGGCGATGAGTTGACAGTCGATCTTCTAGCCGGGATACTCACTTCCATGCCTTGTCAGCTAGTGTCGCTCTGCGACACATTGTGAAGCAATAGGGGCATTCAAAGAACTTGGCGTCGATTGCCGTTTTCGGCGGAGGGGGAAATTCGAAAATTGCTGCATCGGACTGCCATGCAGAAGGGGAGTACTCGGATATGAACACCACAGACATACCGTCCTGGGGCATCTGGCGAGATGGGCTCAGGAGAGTAGCTGTAGTTATAGACTGCACACAGCCAGGACTGACCGGTGGGAGTTTTATGTCTGTTGTTTCCGGAATGCACTGGTGATGGTTGTCGATGCTCTTCTTGGGCTGCTCCATACTTTCAAGAACGCTTTTTGCGTGCTCTCTCAGCTTCTCCCGATGTTTGCTCCAATACGCGAACTGGCGTCGTCGGCTGACATTGGAAGAAGCTATGCGCTGTACGAGAAACGAGTCGGGTTCCGCGGGAGGAGTCGATGCGAGCAGAGGCTCCTTTCCCTTTTCTTTGGGTCGCCTTCTTCTTCGAAGTCTACTACCTCACTAGGTACAGGTTTCTTGAGTTCGGGTTTCTTGGGTCGCCTGTATTGCTTGAAGATGGATCTTACGTAGTCCAAGTCGTATGCCTCAAACGCTTCAAGGAGGTCGATATTGGTGTCAGGGTCAATCTCCCGATGTCGCTGTGCTTTCGATGATCGTGATCTGAAGGACGGGTTACGAATCCACATCGAGAGCTTGTATAGACGGTCGATAGGGTCCCTGACGCTGTCTAGCAGCAAATCCGCGTCCGATTCAAATTCTTGCAATTCTTTCTCGTCTTCGGCAGAAGATCCGGAGTCTTCCACCTCGTCATCCTCGCTATCCTCTAAGGGGCCATCGTACTCGACAACTGAATATTGCTCACGCTCGATCAGTGTCCACAATAGGAATAAGAGTGAGAAACAGCCTTGAACCTAACCGAAATCATAGCAAGGAATCGGTTTAGAGTAGTATTTAGGCTTAAAGTTAAGCATCTTTCAGCGAGAATACTTCAGCGAGAATGCAGAGATTATCAGGTGGGTGTAGTAAAACCTTTAATACTCAACAACACGAAAATGAATTACAAACCTCCCTCTAGTGACGCCTTGAGGCTCTCTAGAAATCGCTGCAGTGTAGATTTGATGCTCTCCGTTTGCCTCAAGCGATAGTCCAGGGATCCGTGACCGATGACAAACAGGCCTAGGTTTTCTGCCCAAAGCTGAAATCTGTCGGCTTCGGCAATGAAAAGATCCAGCGGGAGATGCGTAGACGACGTGCTATCCAGGCTGGATTGGCGTGTCTTCTCTTGGGCTGTCGTCTCTTCGAGGCTCTGTAGTCGGTTAAACAGGTGCATGATTTGGAGGCCTTCGCTGGCTAGGGATCCGTCCTCCATGTTGTTCAGAATAGAGGCAACGGCTCTTCGCACATTGAAAGTATTGCTTTCGTATGGACTGCCGGCAAAGTAACTCAGGCTGCTTTTGGATACAAGCCGTGACACAAGGTTGGAGCGGGGTTTGTAAACGAGGCTGAGGATGTCCGAGTTGTAATAGGCGACTGACTGGACAAGGGGGTACGAAATAAGAGCGAAACAAAAAGGGCTGAGGAAATAAAGCGAGCAATGTTGTCTAAGATTTGGGCTTCGGATAAGGTCAGAGTTGAGTCACCTGTCAAAGCGGCTTGTTTCTCTTTCAGAAGACTGGCAGCCACCAACGCCCAACTGGCAATACATGTGTACATGTATACAACGCAGCCGATGAGAGAATATGCGATTCGGTTTGTCCAATCATGCTTATGAGGTTGCATTTCCCCGCTCTCCATTGTTGTCACGGCTTGCCTGGGAGGAGGTCAGCTTCGACGAAACACGATCGTGGGACACCCGATCGATCCTTGCCTAAGTCTGACCTAGATCTGTACCTAAGAAGAGGCACCAGAGGCTGCCACTTATATGATTTAGGTTGTACCTAGACTAGAAATGTCTGGCCTCGAGATTGTGGGCGTTGTCGTGGGCGCATTGCCGCTCCTTATCTTTGCTGTCGAAATCTTGAAAGATGGCACGAAAGCCGTCATGAAATCACGCCTCCACCTAGAAAAGCTGTCTCTGGCGCTTCTGTTCCAACAAAGCATGCTGACCGAGACGATTCGGTGCCTGCTTGATGCGAGCGACTCTACCGGACGGTTTCTTGACGACACACCGGCTGAGGCCCTGAAAGATCCGAAGGCATGGGAACTTCTCGAAGACTACCTGGGACCAACAAACATTGACTCCTTTACAGGAGTACTTATCCAAGCAGAGTGCGATATAGACAAGGTTACTCGAAGTATAGGGAGCCTGCTACCGGGCTACACGGAGGTTAGTACACTGATCTAGCCGGTAGTACAGTCAGCTGACAGACACTCTTATATACATATAGGGTTCCCCAGATGCTCTACTAGTTATGATAGAGGCCAACCGAGCAGCAGACAAGAAAGGAATAACGTTTGTGCAAAAAGCGAAGCTATTGGTACGAGCACGAGACCTCCAAAACGCCATCGATGACCTCGACCACACCACGAGCAGCCTGCAAAGGTTCGTGAACATTATATTCACAAACCGTCAACCAAGAGGAGCCCAGCCTTCTAGGCAAGCAGCCAGACTTGCCAAGTGTTTCCGTCAAATTCGGGGGTTTGCCAGCAACTTACACTCTGCCATGTTCCGAGGCTGGAAAGGTACATGTCACAGCGAGCACGAAGTAAACCTGCTCCTCGATGACCGTATGCAGACAGCTGCCGATATACTCAAGCCCCCCAAGAAGTTAGGATGCGTGCCCTCGCTTGCTTTTCACCTAGTACTCAGCGCACGTAGCGACAGTAACCCGAAATCGTGGCATCAAGCAATAGTGCAGGTCATGGCAGCCGAAAGCGACGATGAGGCAGACGACGCGTTAACTTCGCGGCTTCGACAGGTGACGCTAGTTCTTCCTCCCAGCCCTGTGACGCGACCTGAGGTTACAAACGTGGAAAGCATATGTGCCGCTATCGACAATGCCACAAGCCAGCGAGAAGACGTAGCCTTCGTGTTGGCCGGGTATCAACAGATAGGCACCATCGCGAGCACCGAGCGGATGTTGAAGCCTCATCACCAGGCCGACAAGGCGACGCTGAGAGAGCTGCTTTCTAGGAGGGTTCGAATCTCATTAAAATCACGCACTTCCCTGGCTCTGAAACTGTCTTCAAACTTTTTGCAGCTTTTGCAAACGCCCTGGCTACGCAACGGTGTGCTCACAGATGCGATTATTTTCCTTACTTCACCGGCCGCTCCGACAAACACGACAAACGGCCCCCGTTTTGACTTTGATAGGCCCTTTGTTTCTGTCAACTTCACGGCCGATGGTAATGATGTCTTACCTGAGGAGGTCGCAGAGCCACGGCGTGCGCTCTTGGAGCTTGGAATTATCCTCCTCGAGCTCTGGTACGGAAAGACATTCGAAGACCACTTTCAGTGCGAGAACACGCCAATCGATCACTATAGACGCAATGGCGACAGAGTGGCTCGACGACACGTCGGACCCCCCACTAATGCCGTATTACCAGGCAACGTCCCGGTGCATAACGAGTATGATTGGGCCTCATTGTCCTGTAGGGGACCTGGAAGATGCCTCTTTCTGGAACTCGTTTTGCGTGGATGTTATTGAGCCGTTGTTCAAGCACTGCAAGCTATGGACGAGCGGCGGCTGATTCGGTATCTAGAGGGGTTCAAGCAAGTAAGCGAGTAGCAATGGCGTTTTCCAGCAGAGCGATGGTTGAAATTAATTGGGGGATCACCTAAGGGTTTTCGTTATAAATTATGTTAGCAGTATGTAATTCACCTTGAG
Source organism: Stylonectria norvegica (assembly GCA_014621405.1). NCBI lineage: Eukaryota > Fungi > Ascomycota > Sordariomycetes > Hypocreales > Nectriaceae > Stylonectria > Stylonectria norvegica. The sequence goes on from JAANBC010000280.1 coordinate 38,679, forward strand.
GAGAGCTCGCGTGGTGTTTTCATTCATCTGCATCCATGGTAAGCGTGCCCCATACTCACCAACCCCTACCCTCATCACCCAAAACCCTGCTGAAACACAAGCGTGAGACGCTCAGAAACTCTGACACTCCCTTCACAGAACTGTCACGGACATTCGTTCCTTACATTATTTAGCGTCTCTTCAAGGTATCTTATCAAGACGTCGTCGTTTCGCCACTTGGAGCTTGGCTTGGTTGGTGCATTCGGCATTGGTCTCGCTCTATGGCTTGCTAGCCGGCACTTTTCGCGTCTCATCTCCAACATACCAAGCTCACGACGCGCTCAGACAATGGCGATAGGGCCACTATCGCCAGGTAGTATCGCGACTACTGATGCGGAAGGTCGTGGTGATACCTCGGCTTGCGACGTAAGCTTGACCCTAGCCGTCCAGTCTATCCCCCAGGCGCTCCGTTCGTGGGGAGGCCATACCCATGCCGTTTCCCCCTGTTGAGTTCTCGCGTGAGACGATGAACCATGGCGTGTATCATGTTCGGTTGGATAAGCGGTCGTTGTCTCCTTGAGAAGCGTGGGTTTCGTCCTCTTCTCTTTTGCATCGTCGAAACACCAAGTTTGAGCGTATCTTCGAACTTCAAACCCTCGTTTTATTTCTTTTTTAAACATATTCGTTTCTGATTCAAGGCTGGCCCTTTTTGTTTTCCGTTATTTACTTTTGCGACATCTCAATTGGCGACGGCGACAGCGACAGCGACAGCACCAACAATACTCTAATCTATCTTTCATCGTCTTTTGCCTTACCGTATCGAACTTGCAGGCAAGGCCTATTGATATCAACGATACCCTTGACATAGCACCTAAAAATTTCCGTGGGAATATCTTCGGAAAGGGAGCAAAATGGCAACGAGAATCGAAAACCGAGAAGACCGATCCACTGCGCGAACAGCAGATGTATTCACCCTCCCCTCATGGACGAGAGCCGACGACAGCGACGACAGCGACGACGATTGCGCATATTTAAACCTCCGACGAACAAGATTCGGACGCAGGCGTCGTCGAGATATCAAACAAGTGACCCCTACGGAGTCCAGCGTCGCCATCACCACTAGCATTGCGACGAGCACTTCCACCAAGACTTCCAGTCTACCAACACCAACACCAACACCAACTGCCGACGACCAAGCCAGCGCTTCCGATTCCGAGGATGAAGGTCTCGATAGTTTCAGCGAGAGCGAGGCTGAGGATGAGGGAAAGAAGAAGGACAAGGACATGGATCGCAAGGAGACGCCCACGACGCTACCTACTTCCTCTCCATCTGCCAGCCTTCCCGAGGTGAAGGAATCTGCGACCGTAAGTTGCCATTTGCTTTATAGCTGTTGGTGTTTAACATGTGAGAGAATTGGGATATGAGTCGGGACAGAGTGAGGTTGATGGTGATGTGGAGGGAGAGTGATACACCAAGACTCATCAAGTGAAGAGACGTTACCTCCTGCATCGGCCTCACCCCCTTGCTCACAAAAGCCCTTCCTTGCTCCTCCCAGTAGTAAAAATGTTCACTCACGCTGACCTTACAAGATAACCAATAGCCATGGTACTCATTCAGATGTCCACAAAACCCTCATTGCCGTAGGATCCATCGGTAAATACCCCTCTACTCTCAACATCCCCATCACACCCCATACTAATACCACCAGGTGGCTTTATCCTCCTCCTAGGCCTCTGCCTCATCGCCTACAAACTCACCAAGCGATCGCACCGGCGCAAAACCACACCCCCTGACGAAGTAACCTTCCGCAGACCCAGTCGTGTCGCAAGCATCCTCGCCAAACTGCCCTTCCTCAAGACTCGCTCCACGAGCAACGGCTGGTCCAACATGAATCGCGAGCCCGCGTGGCATATCTACGACAAGAAGCAGCCCATAGAGCCCCCGATGGCCATGTTTCGTCGTGTGGACTCACAGTTCTTCACGCAAGATAAGACGGCGGGTAGTGTTGATGGGAAGAGTATCTCGGATAGATCGTCGCGCAAGTCAGAAATCGAACCCGTCAGCCCCCGGAGCACCATGCTCGCTGGAAACACACTCGTCAATATCACCCACGCACCCCAAGGCTACAACGCGCCCAACCACCAAACCCGTATCAGCGAGATGTCGTCCCTCTCATCAGGCTTTGGCGACGGCGACATCATCGTCACAGCCCCGGCCGCAACCGCCACAGCCGGGCGTTTCTCCTGGGGGTCCGAGCGGCGCGACACGGTCTGTACC
>JAANBC010000281.1:0-40916 GCA_014621405.1 Stylonectria norvegica
ATAGGGGCCTCGCTGTGGCTGCTACAGGGGCCTCGCTGTGGCTGCTATAGGGCCTATTACTAAGAGACCCCTAGGGTGGTTGTAGGGATGTTTTCGTGGTCGATTTTCATTTTGAAACAAGTGTAGCTTTGGTCTTCCGTACCCATCTGAGGAGAGCATCCGCAAGCTCAAACCCACCGCAGCGGGCGTGGGACCTCGTTTCGGGTTTCAGTGGCAGCCCAGGCGAAGGAAGACGCTGGGGCCAGCGTTCGAACGACTTTCTTTTCTCGGGTTCGACCGCTTCTTCTAGCTGCTAGCATGTATCATCATGGCCCCTTGCGTCCTCGTTCGATAGTTTGGGACGTCGACCTGTCGCCGTTCTAGGGACTGGACACTTGCTTGAGTTGCCGAGATACCTGAGGCTGGAATGGATTCCGGTTATTGTCACTGGAATTCTGCCCACCGCCACGGGTGCAATGCGTCAAGCAACAGCACAGTGATAGGCGGTCGGGCATAGCTGCAGCAACACCAAAAGCTCCATCATGAACACAATCTTGCCTACCTTTACAAACTTACCTGCTTCAACAATCGTCTCTTCAACGAGCCTTGCCAATAATCTCTGCTTCAGCATCCTTCACTACAAGCTGGCTGTGAGTGCCTGGTGCTAATCATCACGGCCGAACTTGCAACCCCTGCATCGCCATCTAAGCCTATCCCATCATCCTGGCCGCCCCCTCTCGCTGGCGCCCCCCCGACGACCCTCCCAACTTCTCAAGCCCGGGAGCCGCTGCTCGCCTTGCTGCCGGTCTCACAGCTCAATTTCGTTGCATCTCGCAAGTGGCAGACGGAACGTCACGTCACAATTCGCCCAGTTGCGGGCTGCTCGCGCATGTAGCTGTCGCTGCTTGTTCCCAGTTCCCAGCGACCCGGCGACCAGCAATCTGGCGACTCAGCAACGACGCGACGGCTAGATCCAGATCCAAGCCAAGGAAACAAAAGCCTCTACTTCGTAGGGATCCTTGGCATATTAACGAGGAACGTCTGACAGCCTGGAAGCGCTGGAAGCACCCCCTGGGCCCCATACTGCCGCCGCTGTCCCGCCCGTCCCACAGGGCCACCAGCCAAAACCCACAATGCACTCGACCGACAACCCTCCAGGCTGTCGCAGGACTCGAGGCCGCAGCGATCTAAATATCAACACCTCCCTTGCATCCACGTCGACGCCCACGACCAGCAGCAGGTCCAGGAACGTCATTCCGCAGACGCCGCCAGACTGCACGCCGCCGCCGGCCGTGTCTAGCTCCAAGTCACACTCGCAGCCCAGCGGTGATAGTCGGGCGCTTAGATTCCCGTCCTCAACTACCCACCACCACCACCCACATGAATCCTTTTTAGACAACCCTACTCCCGTCGAGGTCGCCATGGCCGACTTCCCGTCTCGCGCTCCCCAGCGAGACTCGCACGATCTGTCGCTGTCTCCTCGGAACGTCACCCGTGATTCCCTCGTGGCGAACATGCTGTTGTCCCTCGACCAGTTTTCCATGGGACAAATAGGAGATAGCTTCAGTGGCGCATCGAATCCGCAGACACAGCAGACCCAGCCGAAGACACAATCGCAATCGCAATCACATGCGTACGACGAATCGCCGCATTTGGCCACTGCCGATCCTATGAGGACCTGGGCGAACTCGGCGTCTGTCAGTGCCAACGCTGGCCGCGTTAATGGGCATCAGTATTCGTACAGCTCCGATCTAGAAGGAGCCGACGATTCTAGTCGCATGTCCAGCCAGAACTCTCGCGGTCGACGGAGCAACAGCAGCTCTAATTTCCAGCCAAGTCAGCCCGGCTTCTCGCGTCTCAACAGCGTCCGCGAATCCGTTTCTCGCAACCAACCGGGAACTTCCCGAGCAGCGCATTCACGGGGCGGAAAGGGTAGCAAGAGTAGCAGCACAAACAGCGTCGACGCGGCGCCGGCGGATACGCACAAGTCCTTGGCAGCCAACGTTGGTCACGCGGCTTTGGACGGGCGGCCAGTTTCGATTACGGGCCGCAGCAAACACAGCAAAGCGTTCCACCGTCTCCCTTCCGCGTCGAATTCTCCAATAATTTCCTTGCCGACGAGTACGACGCGGCACCGACCCCGACCGTCCATGGCGGTCCTCGCCGCGACCCCCCTTCGATGCCCGCGATGCCTTCGATACCGTCGAAACCCGCAGCGACCCTCCCGCCACTCGCCCCCATTGAGCTGCCGTCTCTCGACCGCAAACGAAGCATAACAAAGTCACTTAAGAGCACGTCTGGCCGCAAGGCTCCCGTATCTCGGGAAGTGGCACCGGCCATGCCGACGCTGGATCTTGACTCGGCGCCCGCGCCACACGTTGGGTACGAGAAGACCAAGGAGGCCGTGCACGGGGGCCCAACTCCCGCGACGGCTCCTGCACAAGTGAAAGAACGGCCTGGCTTTTTCCGAAGGGTCTTTGGCTCAAGGAGCAACTCTCACAACTCACACAGTAGTAATCACGACCCGGTCAACAACTCCTCCAATTCCAATACTCTATCTCCCGCCGATCACACGGGCAGTCCCGCCAGCAGCAAGCTGCACACGAATGTCTCGACCCCTCCTTCTAGGGACACATCCTCATCACACTCACACCACCCCGTTCTCCAGAAGAAGCCATCGTCCTTCTTCCGGCGCCGCAAGAAGTCCGTAAACGAAGACCCTCCCCCGATGCCAATGCCGGTCCCCGCACCGCCGATACCCCACATTGCTCCGATCGAAGTTGCATCTGAAAGGGATAGAGCCATCCCGAAGGCTCAGCACAGTCCTGTAAGCAGTCTACGGAAGGTTATGAACCCGTACCTGCGGACAGCTCCGGGCACGCCAGGTACTCCCGGGGGGCAGGGAGCGCCTCTCGCTGGCATTACGAATACACCCCCTGGCTTGATGAACGACATCACCGAGAGAGTCGAGTATAAGAGAGGCTTCTCGCCCGAGTACGAGCCAAGCCCCAATGCCAAGATCCGGTCCGTTTGCACCGACTCAGACGGAGATGTATCACATCGAACCGACAGCCCCACGAGAGCACCCCCCGAAAGGCCTTCCAGATCAGTTCAGACTCGAAATAATTCTTTCCTGGACCTTGATGGCGGTAGCGACAACGAAGACGGCCAAGCAAGCCCATCGGCTAGGAAATCTGCCGCTAGGGCTTTGAACAAAGACATCAACGCAACAGTTAGAGGGGACGTACCTCGAGCACCCCACAACACACCGAACGACGATACCATCAGGTGCAAGAAGTGGAACAAACCCGAGACCACGGACTCAGATGACGATCCCAGTCCCTCAAATCTGGCGCTTCCAATTGAGGGTGCTCGCGCAGCCAGCCCAGCCTCAGTATCGACTGGTACGGATTACAAGTCGGCGATGAGTGCTCCGCCCAGTGTGCGCGTCGAAACATCCAACGAACCGAGCCCCAAGGTGTTGGGGACTTTCGATTCGATGAAGGCCAAATCCCTCCTCGACGAGCCAGAATTCGTCGTGGGGGAACCCACCGAAGACGATCGGCAGAAGGCACACAAGATTTACGAGGGAAACGAGGACTTTATCCAAAAGGAGAAAGCGGCTGCTTGGATGGGCGAAGAAGGCCCTATTCGTCAGAGAACTTTACAGGCGTATATGGAGTTGTACGACTTCACGAGCCAGAGTATCGTCCATGCTTTGCGCCAAGTTTGCGGACGCTTGGTATTCCGGGCAGAAACTCAGCAGGTGGATCGAATTTTGGTTGCTTTCTCCAAACGATGGTGCCACTGCAATCCCAATCATGGATTCAAGGCGACTGGTAAGAGGCAGTTCTCTCTGATAATCCTTCAAGGCTAACCGGTTTAGATGTCATACACACCATCTGCTACTCTATCTTCCTCCTCAACACCGACCTGCACATGGCAGATATTGAGTATAAGATGACCCGCAGCCAATTCGTCAAGAATACCATGACGACCATTATTCAAGCAGCCTCCGAGTCGGTACCTGATGCCTTCGAACGACCGAGCATCCTACCGGATAGAAACGCGATGCTAGGGGCAGACAGCCACAAGGCGTCAGTAGAACACGATCGGCGATCTTTTAGGAATTCATTTCGGCCCCCACCTCGCCCAGATACAGGGGCTCCAGCCGCCGATGGCGATGACGATTGCGGTCCATTAGTGAAGGCTCCCTTTACCGGATCAAAGAAGGCTTGGGAGGAACAGATAGAGGTTGTACTGAAGGGCATCTACGTATCCATCCGGGATGAGCGCTTACCCTTGTTTGGCGCCGAGCCAGACAAGAACCTCAACATTCCTTCTTCACAAAGTAGCCTGTCGGTTATTGGGATGCTGAAGCGGAGCCCAAGCGTTCTGAGCAAGGCCCCTTCGGAGAGCCATCTGTCTATGCGTGGTCGCATCGCAGAGAACGGTCGAAATACCACCGCGAGATGGACGTCCAAGAGCCGGTCACGACCCGGAATGGGTCGCGCTGGCTTCTCGTCTAGCCGCACAAGCTTCGACGACGGCAGTTCCATCTGGAGCCCTACTCTATCTTCAGCGACATGGAGCCGCTACTCACTAGGAAGGACACAAACTTCAATGTCGCAAGACTCATTTGGCTCAGCCATGCCGCGTGGCGACTATCAGCAGTCCATTGGCTTTGCAAACGCCCTGAGCCAAGCCATCATCCGAGATGAAGACGCCTACGAAGGCGCTCCGTCCATTCTTAGTGCCGATATTCCATCTACTCAGCTATTGGAGGATGAATCTCTTGAACTCGCAGGCCCTCCTTGGGTGAAGGAAGGTATGGTCGTTCACAAGCATCACCTCGACGGTGTTGATAAAAAGGCCAAGGATAGACACTGGACCGAGGTTTTTGCTGTTTGCCAAAAAGGCCAGATGAGTCTGTTCTCATTCACCTCCAACAAGTCAAGTCGTCAGAAAGATCGCTCAAGAAACGTTGCTAAGCCGCATGCGCCGGTCGGAGGTGGAAACTGGCAGGATAATGCCACGAGCGTGGGCACCTTCAGTCTGCGACAAACCCTAGCATCAGCTCTACCACCACCAGGGTATTCCAGATCAAGGCCAAACGTCTGGGCGCTGAGTTTGCCCAATGGATCGGTGCACTTGTTTCAAGTTGGCACCCCTGAGATTGCCAAAGAGTTCGTTACGACAGTAAACTACTGGAGTGCACGTCTTAGCACCCATCCTTTAGTTGGTGGAATAAGTAACATCGAATATGGATGGAGCGAACACATCGTCAACAACGCCCTTGTGGCCGCCATCAACGAAACCACAGTACCGGGGGGTAAAACCTCACGCCCGGGCAGCAGCGCAGCCCGAAGATCCAGTGTCAGCAGTGGCGGCTTCCGGGGATCCAGCTTCGACCAGGTTGCAGGCGCATTTACGAATAACAGCGGACGAGGGAAACTTCCTGGCGATCGCATTCACATCTCGGTGTGGAGTCCACCAACTCAGAGTCTGCGCCCGAGTCACGCGACCGAAACGGAGCAGCTTGAGACCCTCGACGCCTACGTCAAGGGTGTTGAAGCCGAGTTGCAGACTCACAATCAGCTCCGTAGCCCGATGCTCTTGGCCTTTTCGCCCCGTGGTAGCAACGTCGCGAAAGCCATGGCCAATTGGGAGTGTAAAAGTGCTTACTTGCTCCGGGAAATCGTCAAGTTCAGGACCTATGTCGACTGCTTGCATCAAGCCGAAGCGAGAAAACTCGAGATCTATGCCGAGCGGGATCTCGCACAACGAGCAGCAAGGGGCGAGCTGAGCGACGGCGATATGGAAGTCAGCAGTTCGGAAGAGGGAGACGAAACCCTCCGGCCTTGATTCGAGTATGTATTACTACGGCCGATTTTTTGCGGGTGCGATTTCCCGTTGGGTGTTCCAACAATGAAGACCACAAGCTGGGCGTTAGGGTTGCTTTTTCGCCACTTTCTTGCTGCTTTATTCCGGCGCTGATACCCTCCCTCGCCTTTCTTTGCCATCTATATATTCCACTTCGATTCTCAGCCATTGTGTGGCGTGGCGTGTTTGGTGGGACTTATGTACGATAGATGTCCGCTCGGCGGAATTGATGAGACTTTACGAGCGGGAAGACCTAGGTATTTACAGAAATTTAATGGGTATTATAATACAGTGGAATGAAGCTCTTCGTGATCTGTGACTCCATCTCTTACTGCAGGTCTTCGAGTCACCAGCATTCATTGTTTTTCTACTGATATACTGTGTCCCATAGCTGCGATCCTTAGAGTACCTACCACCTTCATAAAACTTGCTCAACCAGGGCTGAAGTCCAAAGTACCAGAAGAACGGCGCCAAGTGCACCAATTGGAGATAAACTGGATCCTGCACTGTCGTCGCTGTCTTTGGCCTGGCCATCGGTGGCACTGGTGGCTGCTGCTGCGTCTACGGTGTTGGAAGTTGAGGACGTGGTCGTGGATGTTGGCGTCGCTCCCGTAGATGTACTAATTGCTGTAGTTGCCGATGCTTCGAAAGACTTGCTGGATGTTGTCGTTGAAATTGTCGTTTTGGATGTAGTAGTGGTGATTTTCCTGCTTGTTTCTATCGGTGATGTTGTTGTGGTGGTGGCTTGCACGCTGCTGGACGTCGACAGCCTGAGAAAGCTTGTATCAGTTTTGTGCGTTTCATACCAACTCTCCGTGATCAGCCCATTCATGTCGTTCTAAGGAGTATATACGTACGTTATAAACTCCGTGCAAAACATATCTGCCACCGAGAGTTTCAACTCATCCCCCTGACTCCCATCCACGCAGAACTCCTCCTCCTCATCATCCTTGTTTGCAAAACAATGCGCACCAAACGCCCCAAGGATCTGGTACTGGTCTTCCCCGCAATCCGGCTTTACTAGGAGGCAGTCCGTGAAGACGTCCCAAGCTGGCCCATCGGCCGCGCAGAAGCAGTCGTTGAACTGATCGCTTGAGACGGGGCCCTTGCAGGCGGACTCGACGTCGCCAAGGCACAACTGGCAGGCTGCGTTGCCTATGGTGCGAAAGACGCGGTTCTCAGCGGCGGCGAGGGCCGTGAGGGCGAGGGCGAGTGTGTATATGGGTATCATGGTGATCCTGTTTAGGAGCTGACTGCTTGGATGTTTGTAACAAGACACTTCACGGCTTACACGGCAGACTTATAAGTTTCTCAGCACACATCATCTCTTCTTGACCAAGCTCTGAAATCTTGGCATAGCAGACAAAAGACCATGAAATTGCCTACCCTCGTGACAACTTTTTGTATGGCCAACCTCAGCCCAGCCCAAAACAGACAATACAAGCGAAACAACGCCCTTGAAGTAAGCTAGGGAAGATGTTCTCCGCCAGAATCTGGGGATTTGCAGCCTGCCAAGCCGGCTGTTGTGTGTAGGCGCCTTGAAGTCTGCCTGGGGACGCGGTGTTTGGCTGTCAGCCGCACGGTGGCGTTTGTCGCTTTCGCTTCGAGGAATTGTAAGTGCCTTGGCGGAGGATGGCTAGTAGTAGCAGGTGAGTTTTCCAGCAAGTAGATATCTATCTCTTGTGAAGCTTTTGAGTCCCCGTGTTGTAGAAGAAACAGTAGCGAGAGCGCTTAGGAAACCTCATGGCAGAGTTACGATATGCCAACTTGTAAGACTGCCCAGTCAAGTGCTGGCTGACTCTGGTGGTGCTCACACAAAGCTGCAACAGATGGTACCTTACATCTAGGCTCCTCCACTCTATACTTAGGCATGTAACTAAGCTTATGCAGGTAGTTTGCATGAGGCATATTAGCCAAGCGTTGTTTCATCATAGAGTCCGCTTTGTCCTCGCACGAGGCGTAACAAATTTAGATCAGGTATATAATCAAGAATTGGACCAAGGATCACGCCAAAAAGTAAAGACTAAGAGGTTATCGTAAGTTATAAGTTACGTTCGAGAATAAGACAACCGTTTTGTTGTAAACATACAACGGGGGTATGCGACATGCTTCGCACTCACTTCCAAGATTCACATGGAGCTCATTCAAAACGAGTCAGGAACCTTTTCCATTTTTTTGTATTTACTCCATTCACAATGTCGAGGCAAGATCAACACAAGCATTTTCAGGATACGTTAGAGAATCCCGCCGACGTAGATCTTAGCTAACATCGATGCTGCAACCAGCCAGAGAAAGGAGACCTTCATCTCGCGATTCGCACATCCAGAATCCTTAGGCGGAGCTGAAGGCTCTTCAGTCAACGACGGCGATGCTGCAGTCGCCGTGTTCCCCATCGCGACGGTACTCGAGGCAGAATCCGAGCTCACCCCCTCTGTCTCCGGCGTAGCAGGCCCAGAAGTTATGCTAGGTACATCCCCAGCCGCCGTCGATGCTGTACCATGCACAACTGTCGAGGATCCGCCGTCCACGGGCACAGCCGTTGGGCTTCCCACTATCGTCGAAGCATGCGGCGTGATAACTCCTGGTACTGCCCTGTGCTTGCATCCTTGAACCTTCACAGACTCCCAGCCCGAGAACCTCTCATCGTAAACATACGTTACCGGCCCGTCTGGCTCAACGCATCCGCCTGCGTAATCCTCGATCTCAACGTTCTTGTAGTACGCCCAGAACGGTGCGTCGTTCCAGCTTGGCACTCCGCCTGCCCAGTCGATCTCGCCTTTCTCGGTCTTATCGTCGACTGCCCACAAGCCGAGCTTGAGCTGCATGGGCGTCTGGGGCCATTCTGCGGCGGGGATGTCGCCGATATACCAAGTCTTGCGCAGCGTATCGTCGATGGAGTACATCAGGCGGTTCTGGGTCCATTCGACGGAGTATGTGTGGAAGCTGGCGCATGTTTCTGCGTCGAGGTCGAAGGTGTCGTTGTACGTGTTGAAGAGGGCCTCGCCGTTGTAGAAGTAGTTTGTTTGCACCTGGCTCGGGTTCGCCCCGAGGAGTTCCTAGTCATAAGTGTCAGCTTTCCGCGTACGTTCAATGAACGACACAAGTGGTACCAACCCAGTCGATTTCGTCGCCAGAATCTGACTTCAGGACGATGTTCGTTACAACACCGTGACCCGGGGCAGATTGAACCACGACGGTAACCTTTCCAAAGAATAGATATTTGCTGCTCGTCAAGGTCGGAGCATTCCCTGCTTCCGAAAGGCCCATACCGACCCCTTTTTCATCGGTGTTGAAGTCTAGCTGTTCATTGTCGTCGAGAGTTGCGGCTCCAATGGTCCAGAACTCTTCCAAGTCGCTGGTTGACTTGGCCGAGGTGAAATCGAATGCTACTGTGCCCGCATATCCGGGGTTGGGTGGACAGTCTGTGATATCATCAGTTATATGTTGCAGTTTTGTTGACCCAGGGGGCCAGGGCTTGAGGCTTCGGATGAGGCTTTGTGGAGGAGGTGACGAACTCGAGTCTTTATCCAACGGGTCGCAGTCAGAAAGGTCCTCCAGCCCAGCCAAGACCGACACCAGAAATAAAAAGAAGAAAAAGACTTGCGACAGCATATCTATACCGGCATATAGTCTAAAGGGCGACTAGAGAAGTGTGTTGAGTTAGTGAAGCTCTGGTGATTGTGAGACGCGGTGTATGCAAGGTGTGAAATGCGACGTGCAGCTGCGAAAGCCTCACCGATAAAAAGTGACAGGTCGCAGGTGTGAATCATCCACTCAGGAGAGACACAAGGCGACACAAGTGTTCGTGATCTTGATTGATCTCGGCAGCCAATAATCTTTCAAGACTTGCAGTTTACTTTGGATTTATACTGAGATCAAATGCTTCAAGTTGTGTTTGCTTTCTCGACGCCATCAACGGTCGTTTCACAGATTTCGTGTTGGCCACTCAGCAACCACTGAGTGCTGTGTCACTTAAAACGGAGATACAACGTAAGAATTTGTCCAGATATCCAACGTAGTACAGAAGAATAGTTTGCTTGCCTCAACGTAGTTGCCCGGGCATAAGTAGAACGTAGCCTACGTGTAACACAACCCACCCTCCTCCGTTGTTGCGTAGAATTTGAAACGTCAACCGTCTCTTAAAAGCAACGCGAGCAGCTTTAAATAAAAGAAGTCCATTCCAAAACCAGATGACGATATCAGCATGAATTCAGCATGACCCCCAAAGCCGACTTCTCAGCGCTGGTAACCGTCAGCGCCCAATAGCTCTTCACTTGGACCCAGCTCTTCGCATAGGTGCAGTAGAAGCTCGTCAACGGCGGCTTCCAAGCATCTGGGCTAGAGCTTCCCTTTGCTGAGTTGACATTGTCGGTGACAGCCCAAAGTTGAGGCCGGGTGATGTCGTTTGCGAAGGACTCACGCTTCGATGTCGTCCATGCAGCAGCGCCAGACTGCATCGTGTTAGTAGAGATACCTTTCAGCAGATACAGATGGTGAGCTCACAATCCAAGCGTTCTCTAGGGGAACCATGTGGTCGATATCTACGTCGCTCGCCGCAGTCCACGTCGCGCCGTCGTAGGGACTGGCCCAGGTCCCAGACGTAGCCGTACAGGCACTGTTTACTTGGACATCTTCGCCGTCGCGTTGTAGAACAAACTCTCTGCGAGCAATATCAGTATAAAATCTCAGATGTTCTGCCCAACGGCGTATCTTACCGGGTGTTACACGTCCCAGACACGGTGTGCCAGTGGGGAAACAGGTCTCGATCGTAGGTGTCTGTGTTGGTGGAAAATGCCACCGTCAACCCGGCCAGGAGAGATCTTGCGCTTGAAGCACTTGGAATCCCCGGCTACAGTTCGATCATAAGTTAGATGTCTAGTAGACCCTCAAACTCATGGCAATGGTAGTTGGTACTTACCGGAGCAGGAGTTGGAGCTGCGAGCACACCCGCAAGCATCCAGAGAAGAGCAGCAACAGAGAGCTTCATGGTGGTTGACTGAAACATTGCTTGTCATTTGAAGGAAACTGACTTGAGAAACCTATCATGGGAAGCTCTTATAAAGTAGACATCGAGCCTTCCGCAAGGCAAACTCACCCAGGGACGAGATGAGGACGGTATCACCTGGCTACAATTCCATTATCGATTCAGACGCCAGTGCCGAAAGACGCATCCCGTCCCCAGCCAAAAGAACCGCTGATGAATGTTTTTACCTGCTCCTTTCGTAGCAATAGCTTTAGACCTTTTGCTAAGCTTAATCCCACGAGGCACAACGATTGGCATTTCTGTTATCTGCCAGTACGCCGTGAAAGCGTCGGCATTGATGCCAAGCCCGAGATATGCAGTGTACTATAAAAGTTAAGAGGGCCTCCCTCATCTGGCAATCTTGATACACGGATGAGGGGTCGGGGCACCACTCAATGCTGTAGATAGGACCACGCGGATGTGTGTCCTGCAGATCTACTTACAGTAGCTTCATGTGAAACAATATTGCCAATCCCACGAATAAGATGAATTTCTTTGTTCTACGCTTTGATACTTGCCAACAAACCTCTTATCGAATAGCGAGAGGGTGAGTAGCGAAGAGTTACCTGGCCATTAGGTACATGTGTATTAAAATGAGTAGAGATTTCTAACACTATTTAAACTTACATGAATAGATTAAAGATGATACACAAACTACGTGCCCATATCATATCCGTTTCTTTCAAGTATGACTCCCATCGCAGGTGGTGGCTTCATGCTTGCTTCCATTTCTTACCCTTTGGCATCCGCGCTAAATAATACAGACCAAGAGACGCACCGATATTGAACACAATGTACACCCAGACAATGCCGAAATCGCGCCACCGGGTGCCGTAGTCAGAGCTGATGGATGCCAGATACACGTTGGTGTCACTGATCCGGCAGTAGTTGCAATCCACAGTTGCCTCTGCGTCGCGCACGTAGCCACCCATCCTCGAGATGTAGTCCGCCAAGTAGTCGCCGCACGTTTGGCCGGTCGGTGGGCTCATAACAGTCCACTCGTTGCTCGCGCAAGTCACCTCGACGTTGGCTATGCCCGTGGATAAGACGGCCGAGACCCAATATGACAGTGGCGAGGCACGATACAAGAAAACCCAGAAACCAGGCATGGACTGCGCCGGGGCCAACACACCGCAGAAGAAGAAAATGAGCATGAAGAGCAGCTGGGCGACGTCGCCACCTACTTCCGCTGTCTTGGTGAAAAAAGAGCACAAGTTTGCAAAAGTGCAACTAAACATGAGAAATTGCCAAAACAACAGCCACATCAGCACTCCTCTTTCTGCGCTTTGCCCGGCGGCCTCGGCGTTCTTGTAGAAGCCAACAGGGTAATAGATGATTGCCCACATCCCGACCGAAGCGAGCGTGTTCCAGGGCATCTCGACAATAATCTGACTGAGCATAAAGACCTTCCAAGAGTACGTCTTGGCGGGCCTTTCTCGCACTTCATATAAGGCCCGCTGCTTTTCAAAATGCGGCATTTGCTGTTGCACTAGCTGTGAAAAGACGGTGGTGAACTCGAAGATGGCAAACAGCTGGTTTTGTAGGCCTTGGATAGTGCGTGGGGCATCAAGAAAGACCAAACCAATGAATAAGCTGACGGCCATACACAGAATGAACTTGGAGTAAATATAAGAGGGCGTCCGCCAGTACTGCTGAAGTACGCGTTTCAGTACGATCTGAAATTGCTGCCACAGCGGTGCAGCAAATTCCCGATATGAGGCGGTATCATCTGTCACGTTTGTCGAAGATTTGACTTCGCTCAGAGTTCGGAGACGAGCTAGCTCATCCTGAACATTGTCGAATTCCGGGCTAGAGCGCCAGACTTTGTGCCAGTCGAGCGCAAGGGGTTCTTCATTGTCGTCGACCTTGGAGTCTTCTCGAGCACCGCCTGTTACATCGAGCATCCACTCGGCCGGGTTGGCACCGGGTGGGCAAGCAGGTGCGCCATTACGCTCAAAATAATCTATCATGGTCTTGGAATCGTTGCCAATCTCGTCTGAGGCGTCAATAGTCAGCACTGCTCGGTACCAATACGTAAAGGGGGCTAAAGGAGTGAACAGCCAGTATTGATAGCCAAAGTTCATCTGAGCTCGTACTTACCAAAGTAAATCGTGCGCCCACCGTGTGTGAGAAAGAGCAGGCGATCGAATCGCTGGAATAAAATTGCAGAGGGCTGATGAATTGTGCAGAGAATGGACTGGCCGGCCTTTGATAGCTTTTCAAATAAGTTAAGAATAGCCCAGCTTGTCTGAGAGTCAAGTCCTGATGTCGGCTCGTCGATAAAAAATAATAGCGGTGGCTTAGCAGCCAATTCGATGCCAATGGTCAAGCGTTTTCGTTGCTCAACATTGAGACCTTCGCCCAGAACGCCAACAACGGCATCAGCATACTCTTCCATTTCCAACATTCTGATAACTTCTTCAACGTAAGCAAGTTTCTCCTTCTTCGGGGTGCTGGCTGCTTGGCGGAGCAGTGCGGAGAAGCCTAAAGCCTGACATAACATGTTAGCATATACTGGTACTAATGGCACAGAGCCGGCCTCCGTTACAAGTGTTCGTGGACGAAAACTTGACAAGACAAACTCACCTCTCTAACAGTACTCGTCTCTAGATGCAAATCTTGCTGTTGGACGTAGCCAGTTTTGCGCTGGAAACTGCGATCACAAACCTTTCCATCGACCAGCATCTCGCCAGTGATAACGCCCGTACTAACTCGATTTGCCAAACAGTCTAAAAGGGTAGTCTTGCCCGCCCCCGAGACGCCCATTAAGGCTGTCAGAGTACCTGGCTTAACCCAACCATCGACGTTATCCAGGATGCGTTGGGTTTTCTTCTTGATTTTGGTATCGTAGCAGACGTTGCTCCAGTGAAACACAGTCGTCGAACCCGGGATTCCGCCTTCAATAATGGATGGGTGCTCCTTAGGGTTCCTCACAACAGGGACAAGGCCGGAGAGTGAGTTCTCGATATCATCCCTTCCCTTAACGGAAGACGGAGGCAGAAACCCCCGGCAGAACACGAGAACCTCACCCTTAGTTTTCTTGGCTGTGATGTATTCCGTGGCAATGAAATACACCGCATGATTGAAAATTGCCATGGCAATCACAACACCGAAGTTGCGCCACTTGTGGCTGTGGTAGTAACTATAAGCCATGTTGATGTAGTGATCTCCATTCACGAAGGATTGGCCGGGGATGCTTCCGATTGCGCTGCAGGCCACGTTACCAGCAGTGTAATTTGCGTAGTCGGGGATATAGACGGAACATGGAAAGTTGACGTCGTGAAACTCGTTAACCATGAGAGCCTCGAAGCCATAGGCAACAGGATTCAGATTGCCGATCCACCGGCACCATCCGCGCATGTAATCGGTGGGGATAACGAAACCGGTGAAGATAATCAGGGCCAGCATCATAATCCCAGAAGGTATCATGGCTTGATAGAGTGTCCGTGAGAGGGAGCCGCTGTCACTTTGTCAGTTTCTTTCTCCCGTCTTTGGTGGGCACCAAACTTACATCGACCTGAACAGACCAGACATAGCCATGATCATGGGGAACATCATCAACATGTAGAAGAAGAAAGGTCCAGGCTCGCGCTTCAAACTCGTCATAAAGTAGAAAACCAGGTTGAAAGCAACAGCGTTGAGAAATTTATAAGGCAAATCGACGATGACAGAAGCCCATGCTTCGGCCGAAGGGTGATAAAACGCATAACGAGCCTGTTTCTCCACGATCGGTCGTTGCTCGTACAATGTCAAGACTTCCATGGCCGAGGCGAAGGCGTTGAACAGGATGGACACGAAAAGAACACAAGCACGGCTGTAAAATGAACCTGTGGTCGTATCCAGGTTGTAGAACAGAGATGCCACTATCAGGGCGAGAACGACATTGCCGACTGTCATCCCGATGGGTAGCGATGGGTCTGCCACAAGTTGTTTAATTCCACGCCAGAGACAAAGCTGGACTTGCTGGGCGTAAGTAAGAGTGTATGGCGATCTTGGACGCTGGCCTCTTGCTTTTATTGACTTCGTGAGTGCCCGGAAGGTTTTCGCGTCGACCCCGTTAATTGGGTGCCGTACCTTGTAGTCGGCGATTTCAGCTTGCAGTGTCTTGTACTCAGCACTTTGTTTCCAGGCAGCGGCGAACTCCTCTGGAGTTGTGGAGGGTTGCAGCCTGGACGAGTGACGCGCTCGATAGTCGATGTCATAGAAGTGAGGAAATCCGGCGTTGTTTGACGGACAGGACACTCAAATCCAAGGTCTTCAAAGTATGCCTTAGCTTTGGATGCGGGACCAAAATAGATCTGAAACCCTTCGTACAGAAGCAAAGCTTTGTCAAATAGATCATAGGAGCTCTGTGATGCTTGGTAGATGGATACGGCGCAGGTTTGGCTGAACAATTGGGACTGGAGCCTCAGGGTCTTGCAAAACTCAATTGCGTTGGCGGAATCAAGACCACGCGTAGAACTAGTTAAGGTTGTGAGTGAAATCATCTCTTGGTAAGTTTGTGCTCACTCACTTGTCCCAGCACTGAAAAGGGGCAATGGCAAGAGTCGCCTCGGCGATTGTGACACGCTTTCGTTCACCTCCAGAGACACCTCGCTCAAAGTCATTCCCCACCTTGGTGTTGGTGGTGTGACTGATACCATACATGGCCATGACGACATCTCGGAGGTGCTCGTAGTGCCTATTGATAAACTTGTCAGTGTCTACGAAAACCGGTGAAAGGGGGGAGAACAGGTTACGCACTGGTTACGTGTGATGCCCTGAGGCAGGTCCACTTGACAGCGAGCTCGAGCCGCGAAGGTTAGTGTTTCGCCCACCGTCAAGGCGGGGAAGTGGACGTCAACCTCAGCAGTATAGATGCCATCGCCCCGGTAGGCCGTGTGCATCTCTTCGGCCGAGATGCCATGGTAGTTGAAGTACGAGTTCTCGTTAACATGAAGGCCATTTGTCTCCCCAGATATAGTCTTCAAAAAGGTTGAGCAGCCTGATCCAGGCGGACCCAAGACAATGCACATCTCGCCAGGTCTAATGAGTCCGTCGAACTGGCGCAAGATGTCGATGCGCCTATGGCCTCCGGTCTTGGTAAAGAGGCGGCGAGCCATGCCTGGCAGAGCCAGCCACACGTTTGCGACATTCTTCTGGAAGTCGGTCGGCGTGCCGTAGCCGAAGACGTTGAGGTTCTGAAAACACAGTCCTGTCCGACGGAAGCCCTGGCCTCGTTTGTTGGCATCGTTGGCGACGGTCGTAGCCCACACGCGCGCGTTAAACCTTTCGCCGCGCGGGTTCGAGGGGGAATTGGGGAATTGGGGTCGCGGTTTCCGTAGATGGCGGCGGGGCCGTCGTCATTAAGCGCGGATTGGCGCGTGTATTGGCGCGCAAGGTCTTGAACCATGGAATGCCGCCCCTCCATCTCCATCATCAAAGAGTGACTTTTCAGTATGGGATATAGAAACAATTCCAAGATAAAACTTCTTTCTCATTCTCATGCCTATTGAAAGTCATCTTTATATTTCCCTCTGCATGCGCGCCTGAGGTGTTCTGAACATTGCCGACATATTTTCTCCGCCGTGTCGGAGATCTTGATTATCAGATCTGATACGAGGTCGCAAGGATCTGACTTCTTTAGTAGTAACAAGTGCGCGCTTTGATAGGTATTTTTACTTCGGTGAAATCGGACTCTCAAAGAGACTACTGATTGAAGTAGACAACAAGATCAAGATACTTGTCCAAGCAGTCAATTACAGAGAAATACGTACGGGATGCGCGAAATTATGCGTAGGCACCTACTATTAGACTACTAGTAGTCGTCTAACAACTAATAGTCTAGACTGCTACTCAGGATGAAGCTTCCGTGGATGCTTCCCGCGGTGCCCCGCCGGGTGCCGGTCGGGCCCCGATTGTGCTAGTTCCAGCCACCACAGCCGCAGCTCGTTCCTCCGCGATTTCGGCGGAAGAGAGTGTCTCTCAGTTATCAACATGGCCGTTCCCGTCACAATGCTCAGGCGAACACTTCTTCCGCTCGCTCACCTCCGGCCGTTTCGGAATTTCTCACGGCCTTCTCTCCCAAATTTACAGGGCTTTCAATAACCACACGATACGTACCTACCCATCATTTGGTCAGTGGCCGACCAGTTGCGGCGGAAGCGTTCGACTTGATAGGTTGACCCTGGCACTCGTCTGCACAACGATACCCTCCATTTGCCATAGGGGCACCATCGTTCATCATTTATCGCAGCCCCTGTTTTTGTTCCGACGCTCTAGGTAGTATGTATACAGTTTCAGATCCTGCAGACCGATCTCCAGATCCAGGGCCTTCCGCCGAGTCCCATCCCAAGCGCCGGCGCAGTGTTCGCAAGGGTACTCGCAGCTGCTGGCAATGCAAGCGCCGCAAGATCCGCTGCTCGTTCTTGACACCGTCCGACTCTGAGTGTATCGGATGCCGGAGACGTGGCGCTATCTGTGTCAGCCAGGATAATCCTGAGGAGATTGCTATAGCAGCATCGTCATTGGGGGGTCGAGGCCCCTATGTGGGCGACCGTATTGTACGTGTCGAGGCCTTGATCGAGCAGTTGGCCAAACAAGTCGGCAACAGCAGACATCCCTCGACTGTACCGGCTATCTCATTCACTTCGAGCGAGGACGGGCGGCCAAGCTTAGCTACCTCCCCAACAGTTCGCAGTGACGGAGGCCAATCCACTCATACCTCGGCCCAAACTACACTTCTTACAGTAAGACAAACCACTTACTTGCTCGTTCTTGAGATCGTCCGTTGACTTGTCATACATAGTCTAACCTGGTGCCGACTGTCAATCATTCGGGGAAACCTTGGTCGCCGCCCGAAACGCACAATCCTGCGTCTTCAACACCGGCGTCCCTGCATACGACAACGACAACTGCAACGGCAGCTTCTACCAAGGGCACCGAGTATGGCCAGCTTTCGGCCAATCTACGCGCCGCTCTGCCACCACTGTCCGACATCAACTTGATGATCGAAGCAGGCATTGACATCTCCTTTCATGAACTCGTATCTCATCCTCACGCTGTGTCATCTCAAAGTCCGACGAACGGCAGGGCAGACTTAAAAGACATCCCTGACGCAAAGGCTCATCCAACGCTAATCGCCAAATATATGCTCATACTTGCAACATGTCTACAGTATTCCAATCCCGAGCTCCACGCCGACGCCATTCGCCGTCTATCGGAACCGCCGCGCCAGCTGATGACAAGACTTGCCGAAACAGCTATGAATTTGGTGACGAACAAGGATGAGTTCATTGTTAACATAGAGGGACTTGAGTGCGTCATGCTCGAAACCATGTACCAGGCCAACGCTGGCAATCTTCGGCGTGCTTGGTTTGCTTGCAGACGGGCCATGGTTGTTGCTCAGACGATGGGCCTACACCGTAATGGCAATAGGCAAGCGCTGGAGATTCTCGACCCGGAGACGACCGCCTATCCCAGCTACTTTTGGTTTCGAATAGTCTGGTTCGACCGTCAGCTGAGTTTGATGCTGAGCCTACCACAGGGCTCTTTAGATGTCTCAATGGCTACCGAAGCCGCACTTGCTGGCGCCACGCCGTCGGACAGATTTGAGCGCAAGCAGACCGCCATCTCAGCACGCATCCTCGAACGCAACGAATCGTCAGATCCTTCCATCCCACTTGATCTGATAGTCTTGCAAGAAATCGACGCCGAGCTCCAGAATGCCGCAAATGAGATGCCTAGCAAGTGGTGGCTTCCACCAAACCTTGCGAACATAACCAATGATCCCGGCCAGGCTTTCTGGCAAACACTACGCCTGCTTGAGCAGATGATATACTTCAATCTGCTCAACGTGCTTCATCTTCCGCACATGCTGCGCTCCACTGCGCCTGGTGCGGAGGGAAGTCGGGATGCGAGCGCAAACTACGAGTACAGCAAGCTTGCAAGCGTCAATGCCTCCCGGGAACTCCTGACGCGCTTTGTAACTTTCCGTTCTTTCAACCGTGTGGCCTTTTGCTGCCGATCCTCTGATTTTCAAGCACTTACAGCCGCTATGACACTCGTTATCGCCCACCTCGATGGCCACCGCAAACAGCGGGAACATCAGCGGAACTACGGACTGGGCATTTCCGGAGGCAACGTCCTTGCACACCAGAGGAACAGCGATCGAGCCATGATGGAACAGGTCCTAGAGAGCATGGAGGGAGTCTCCAAGCTGAGCACCGACGCCCTCAGCGACCGAAGCTCGAGCCTTTTGGGGAGTCTCTTAAATCTCGAGGCTGATGCCGCAAAGGGTAAGTACGGCAATGCGGACACAGACTACCTGCTTTCGACGAAGACCATGATGGACTTACAGCCAGACTCGGCAAAGGACGATGGGCAGTCTCTCAGGCTTGGAATTCCCTACTTCGGTACCATTAGGATCGACCGCGAAGGCATCATATCCTTAGAAGCTCCTCTGCGCACCAAACCACTGGCATCTGTGCAGCAGAAGCAAGTTCCGACCGGAAAAGCCGTGTCTCTGTCATCTTTCCCTGTTTCCGAGCCAAACAATGCGGCTAATCATGCGAATCTCAACTTTGGTGCGGGAAGCCCCGTCCCTGATCAGTCCTTAGATGGCACATCGTCAAACATTGCAAAGCAGCCGCAGCAAACTGCATCAAAACAAGATCCAGTAGCTCAGTTACATGGCATACAGGCGCAAACATCATTTGCGCCACAATTCCCGAGCGAAATTAACGATACCTTGCAGCAGGAGTATTTGTATCCCGGCCTAACTGCCGGGGCGGATGATTGGGCATTTCAAGGCGTTGATATGGCGTTCTTTGATAACCTCATGAGGGGCTCAGGAGCCGAAGATGGCGGTAGTTGGACGGACTGGGAGGGTGTTAAATAGAGCCCGCGGCACAAGCTCTCAACTCACACCCCTTTGTAATGTAACATATGGGCGGTTATTCTTTCTGGTAACGGATGTACGGTCAGTGTAGGAACAATTCTTATGTAAAGGCGTATCGTACGTCTATGTCTCTCAATATCCACTCACAGCAAAGTCTGTGGTGTATCTCGACTTAAAAATTGCGTTCCTGTTCATTGAACCAAGAGACACGGATGCACGTTTTCCTATATCAAATCTTTCAGAGACGACAATGTGATAGCAACAGTTTATCAAATTCCTTTAAAATCACAATATGCTGTTATATTGGCGAAATAGTAATCAAACGACAAAATCACATTGGACTGTGGCGTAGATTCAATCAATCGGTGGATTCCAGGCATGCGGTCGGGCGGAAACTGTCCAAGCAAATTGTCATCAAAATCTGACCTTGTGGTATTCACTGCCTGTAACGTACTTCACAGCCAATATCAAACACTATAATGACTAGGTAGACCGGTACCCTTAAGGTGTTTGATATGATTTCAATATCTATATTGGGCGTCAGGGGCAAAAAGTAGCAACTAGGTAATTTGGTGTTCAATCCCTAAATCTCTATAATGAGGATGCCGTAATAATGGACAGTAAACAACCCATTTCTTCAGTTCAGTGAGTTGAGAGATTGATCTCGATATATGCGTCCTCAAGAATCGCCTAGTTGGATGTCAAAAGGCAGCAAGCATCCATGTGTCGTATCTACTCACATTGAGCTATCCGGGTTAAAGTCAACAACTACGAATTCTGACTTTCAATCTGCATTGCATCATATAAGCCTATTAGATATTGTGTTCCGCAACGAACCTCAAACGAACTTCAAAGTATAGACCCCATCTCCTCAACGTTCCCCATCCCCTGAGTCGTAACTTTGCATGGACGTCCGCAGCTGTGCCTCCTTACTCATGAACAGTGGCACGTTCAAGAACCCTCCATAGTCTTGTGAACGGAGTGTTCAGCTCGCACAACCTCTCCATTGCCGTCATTCCCTCTGAATCCCGCAACGAAAGCGAGACGCCTCGACCTATGAATAATCTCGCATCCGCAATTGCATCACGCTCTCCATAGGGGTCCTCTTTCCCTAGTTTCTCGATGATCTTGTGCATGAAGCCCTGGCCGGTATCCGGAAACGTCCAGCTCGGGTTGAACGTGAAAGTAACGTCGGGAAACTTGCGCTTGAGGCCTGAAGACAAACTCATCCAAACAAGCATGTGCCAGTCTCCAGTGTAAGGCACGTTTTTTATAAGCAGGTCGAATAGGGTATGGTTGCCCGTTGCGTGAGCGTTCTTAATTGTGCGATTGAGAACAACTTGTGATATATGGCTCTTATGTTGAAAAATGTCGTACTTTGATCTCAGTTTGGGCGAACGAGCCCATGCACGGAAGGTTTTCTCGGCTTCGTTGTCCTCGAGACGGGCACCAAGGTCTATAAGGCGGTGACAAAACCTTGAGATCGTCGCTTTGTGCATCGCGACATAGAGAAACGAATGGCGTCGAAGACCATTCGCACTTACTGGCGCGTGACGGATCTCTGCCCCACGTTTCACGAGAGTCTCGAAGAAATCTTCCAGACTACGATTTCCATGCTGATATTGTATGGCATCGAACAATAAAGTAAGAACCGAATCTGCACCAGCTGGCTGAGCATTGATGTCTGCCCCAGCGTTGAGTAGAATATCGAAGACGGTTTTTATCTTGTCGTGTCGGAAAGACCATTCGTTTGAAAAGCCCTTCGCCAGCGAAATCAGGCAAGTTTCTCCACCCCATGTTCTTTGTGGTTGATTCACTTCGGCTCCTGCGGCTACTAGGGATTTGACGATGTTGGTGGACTGCAGTTTCTGGGTACCCGCGAAGTCTGGGCCAAACCAAGTGTTTTTTACTGCGTGATGAAGCGGTTTTCTGCCCCTGCTATCGAACATTTCGAAGTCTGCGCCCGCTTCAAGCAGAGCATTTACCATCGTATCTTGCCCGGTTACTACAGCCATATGCAGCGGCGTCATCATTGCCCACTGGGATTGGGAATTTAGGCAACTCGGAAACTTCTTGAGAAGAAGCGGCAGTAACCCTAACTTGTCCTCCGTCCTCACCGCTGCGTGCAGAACAGTGAAGCGTGAGATCATAGGAGGCTTTGCTGGGAAGACGAGATCACCACCAGCGCCGGCCTGGAATAGTAACTTGACGACGGCCACATGGCCCCTCATAAAAGCAAACATTAAAGGTCGCACGTTGGCCTTAGTCCATGCGTCTGTCGTCTCCATGTAGGCAAAGATCCGCGTTCGCTCCGATGTATCGAAGCCCACCCAGTTTGGGGCGTGGGAATGCCGCGAATCCATGGCAGATGAAACGAGGTCGCCGCTCTGACTGTTCGCATGGACATTCGCGCCCTTCTGAAGGAGCTTTTTGGTGAACTGACGTCTTCCCAGCGCCGCGGCGACATGGAGGGTAGTCGTAAATCCCCCCCCCTTCCTGTGAACCGCATTCACATTCGCGCCATAAGCTAGGGCGATGCTCAGGATTTGCAGGCCAAGATCTAAGTCTTCGGATTCTGCAGCCCACAAAAGAGCAGATGAGCTATTTTCAGTCGAATCTCGGAAGTACATGACGCGCGTCGCGTTCGCCCTTGTTGTGCGACAGACCAGAGCCAGCTGGAAGAGGTCGGGCGTTTTTACGTACTCGGCGATGTGGTCTAGTACCTCGTTTGGCATGTATAGCAACATAGACCTAGTGGCTTCCTCGCGGGGAGAATCTCTTCCGTTCATTGCGAACTCAGTAGTCACTGGCGGTTGAGGTGGTCGTGTTGGTGGTCAAGTGAAAACACCACTTGGTGGCGTAGGGCTCAGCTAAAGAACTATTGACTGGTGAGTATACGTAGACTTAAACAACTCTAGAATAGAAGTACCTGAGGTCAGGGTCTTGAAAGATAAACGGCGTGTTGAGTGAGGATGCTTGCATCCGTGGATTTCGGTGATGTGGGTGGAAGAAGAGATGTTGGTGGTTAGGTAGAGAGGAAATATCTTGCGAGTGCTCAAAGGTAGTTGAGGCATTGGTTGTATATTGCGATTAAAATTAGGGAGCAAACGGAGAGCGGTGAAGACTGAATCAGGAAGTGAGTCGCCAGGTGGCAAACCAAGCATCAAACAGCTGAGAGATCATTACAGTGCAACTGACGCGCCGCCCGCTTCAGCGTGCATATCTTCGGATGAGCTTCACTTTGTCTACTTACCTGGTATCTACCTAGTCAATCAAGCAGTCCGAGATAGATTGTAATCTGGTTGTTCGCTGGACGGATTATCGGCAAAAAAAAACTCACTTATACTCATTATCCAAGGCATCTCTGTCGAGAAGTGCCCCTAATACGAACAGATAACTAGTTAATCGAGCGTGAACCCTAAGTTTATAGCACGAGGGCAAAAATGGGGGACATCTCATTTATTCTTAAGGTGAATATTAATTATGTATTCATTCAGTTCAACTGTTTGTCGCTCAGCTAAGCGGCCCTTTTAACCCTGTTTACTCAATGACATTGAGCGAGACAGCACGTCGAAAATCTTCCAGGATTTCTGAGCAGGACTGGGCGTAATATTCACAAAGTCGGCAAAGTCAAAACCGTAATCAATATACTTAGAACTTCGAATGGTACTGGCTTTTCTTTGCCTCAGAAACACTGTCACAATGGAAACCCGAATCTCATTAATAACTATAAACCCATAACGCGAGGTGGATGCTTTGAGCCTAAGATAAGGCCCAAATGTCCATGCGATTTACCAGGGACAGATGCTGGAGTCGCCATAGTCTCCACAAAGTTTGCCTGTATCGCTGTCACGATCCCCTCTTACCACACTCGCAATTCTCTCCCCTCCTAAGCCAGGTTCCGGAGCCCCCCTCGCCCGCAGAGACTCCGGATCCCCAGTCAGGTTCGTGGCATTGAGCCCAGGATCCGCGCCAAACACTAGAATTCCATCCTCTTTCAACGCTATGAAGTACTGTACCATGAGGAAGTTCATGGCTGTTTTGCTTGCGCGATACTCGCTTCTCGATGTTACGTGGAATCGTGATGTTGGATCGGATGCGTGGGCCAAAGACCCCGTCGAGGAAGAGACGAAGACTAGACGTGGGTTCTGCGATTTTCGAAGCATAGGCAACAGTGCTTCGGTCACGCTGACAGCTCCAACCGTGTTGGTGTTGAAAACTTGACGCAAAACATCTCTTGCTGCGCCTTTTGAAGGATCCTTGCCAGCGAAGGAGGATTGTGGACAGATTCCCGCGTTGTTGACGAGAACGTCGAGTCGCGGGTAATCAAATGCAATCTTTGCGGCAGCATTATCAACGGATTCGTCGTCTGTTACGTCGATTTGAATGGTTTCGACGGAGCCTTTTGTATCGGGCAATGCTTTCAATAAAGCGACGGCATCGTTTCCGTTTGAGATCTCACGACTGCCAACCAGCACATGGTATTTGTCCGATCGTAAAAGGATCTTTGCAGCTTCGAAGCCAACACCCTGATTCGCACCTAAGTAATAGATCAGTATCAAAGAATGTTGATTGGAAATTCGGGGAAGACTTACCTGTGATGAGAGTAATAATCTTGCCCTCCATCTCTTCCTCTATGTTAGTAGTATATATATAATCTAATGTAGGGTGCCAAGAGGAGCTTGCGCACACCAAACATCTTGTAGGAAATCCGGTTAATGAGTTTCCTATAAGTTCCCTATTATATCTAGTTATTGTTTAGTATGGACTTAATGGACTTTGCGGACTTTGAGACAAGCAGAAGTAAGGCTCACGGGCATCCGGGCCACAAATGCTGGCCGATCCCGGTGCCGTTCACGCAAACTACGTGGACCCACACCGGAGTACGGGGACATAGCGGCACCGGGTGGATCTAGAGCATATGATTCAACACGTGACTGAGCACGGGAAATCAATCTGGCACAATGGACTGGCTTTCTCAGATCGTTGAACCAACCTCGCCACCACCATCAACAATCGTGATTGATATGGTGTCAACTTTACTGCTCCACACCTCAGTCGTTAGTTTCAGGATATGCTGCTCTGTGCAAGCTTCGTCGCATCCGTAACCCCCCTTGCCGATGCACTAGAGAACCCGTCCTGAGTCCGGTGCCACCGCGCCGATGGTTTCTCGATCCAGCATCTATATCCAAGGTTGACATTGGGTTTATTGGGGCGCAAAACTATCACCCCCTGTTCGTCTCGGCGCTTTACCGTTGGTCTCTACACGCTGGCTCATCGCTCATCATGGTTGACCCATAATGACGGGATTTCGCCTCGGCACTTCAGCAATAAACTAGGGTGCTAGGACAAGCTTACCGGCTTAGGAGTGAGGTCCGCTCCGCGTCACAGTCCCCCCTTTTCCACCTGCAGCATGGAGACAGGGCCAAACTCGGATTCGGAACAAAGAAGCTAGCAGATCGCGAGAGCTCGTCCTTTCACGCGTCCTGCATTCGTTCCCGCTTGTGGGAGTGACACCGTGACCACGTACATGTACAGGCCTTGCCTTCGCTTCATGAGCTTGTTGCTCCTTCGGGACCCTTGTTCTGCTACACGGTTGCTCGGACTCATAGCGGAAGGGATTTGATGCACAAGACCGTTTTGGACTGAGATGGCTCGTGTCGGTTTAAAGAAGACCTGGGAGGCTTTTTTCGGTGAGTCGAGGATGTCTAGGAGCATCGGTCGGCACAGAGCACACAGGCGACGTTGCAGGGTCTCAGGGGAAAAGCATTCAAGCTTATCGACTAACTGCCGGCGTGGGAGCAGTGCGAAACTTAACTTTGACCTTCGACCCAACGTTCTACAGCTCAAGCCCCACGAGGATCACAGTAAAGCAGGTACCAACGATTCTACCAACAAACCAGCTGCGGCCGCTATTCCGCGAGCTACCCCGTACGAACCATTACGAGGTCGTGGCCCGACGTTGCCGTAAACGAAACTTAGCCTAGTAAACCTTGTTTACCAAGGCCCGCCCCAGAGATACTTGCATATGCCGCTCTCCCCTGGCCAGCATGAGAATGAGTTCGCAATATCACAATTTTGGGTACCAACGAAGCCGAAAATTCCAGGATAGTGGAACGCTGATCCCGGTTGAATGTTCTACAAATGCCGGCTCCGTGGCTCTGGAATTTGTCGTGCGTCGTACTCCACGTTGAAACTTGAGTTCCTCCCTTATGTTGCGATTTTTCTATGAGCACCGAAATGTCGAGCCAGGCGGATAACTTACAGCCATGGAGCATAGCCGTCGTCGTTTCCATGACTGCTCTGGCCTTCGTGGCCGTTGGCCTCCGGCTTTTGGCCCGTTACGAGAAAGGTCAACGACTTTGGTGGGATGATTGGATGATCCTCTGGTCAATGTTCTGGAATCTCATCGTCGTGGGCTTCATTATCGCCATGATCAAAGAGGGCATGGGACTGCACGCCGGCACGCCTGTTCCCATTGAGAACATAATCATGATCGCGAAATTCCTCCTCGTTGCCGAGATCCTCTACGTTTGGAACCTGGTATGGACGAAGCTAAGCCTTTTGCTTATGTTCTACCGCATCTTCCATTTCCCATACTTCAAACGCTGGGCATATTGTATCGGCGCATTCGTCATTGCCTGGTAGGTCTCCTCGCAACCTCGATCATGTTTTCATATACATCTAATGGTTTTTTTCCAGGGTCATCTGCATTACTTTTCTCTTCATCTTCATCTGCGTCCCTGTTCAAAAGCTGTGGTACTCTGATCTTCCGGGACACTGTATCAACCAGGTTGGAACATGGATTGCAAATGCGGCTTCGACCATTGTCAGCGATTTGGCTATTCTCCTTCTCCCGCTTCCTTCGGTCTGGAAGTTGCAGTTAAGAAAAGCAGAGAAGATAGCCATTACCGTTGCATTTTGTTTGGGTTTCTTGTACGAGCACTCCCCCAATGGCTATCAGCAACTTGCTAATTATACCCTTAGTGTCATCTTTGCCTCTGCGTACCGATTTACCGTTCTTTTCTCTTACTCCGACAAAGATCCCTCATATACCCTTGCTCCGACCGTGGGTTGGACCGCCATTGAGATGTCTGCTGGCATTGTGTCGGCGTGTCTACCGACGCTCAAGCCCGCACTCACATTCTTCGCTCGTAAACTTGGTTTCTCTGGCTTCGTTCGCCGACACTTCTTCACTGTCAGCGGCAGTCGCGGCACAGCAGGTTCAGTACCTAGCCATATGCGTAGCGCTTCAGGACATCGAGACGACACCAGCGACGCTGATCTCGTTCATAATGCGGGCAAGGGCGACTTCTACAGACTGGATGATGACGTAGGCATTCAGAGTTCGACGTCGAACCCAAAGCTAAGACCTGATCATGGGAATACTCGCACAGTTATTACCCGCCCAACGAGGGGCGAAGGGGATAGTTTGAGCGGAGACGAAGTGCCGCTGAAAGGAATCCGTATTCATACGGACTTCAAGCAATCGGTGTCTTGAAGGCCAAAGCCCCAAGTCATCGCTTGGACAGCCTTTAAGTTTCTTCACTGGAGAAAAACAGCTACTTTGTCAACTCTACCATCGAGTGCAACGAAAGAGACCAGAAACCTTCAAGTATAGAACAGCTGTTACTATCATATGCAAAATAAAGAGACATTTACGACCACCACGACACCATCTTTTTACCACGAAAAATACTTACTCGGTCGTATTAGCTGCCCAACGCGCAGCCGTTCCGTTTGATGCGCTTGCAAGGGGTACCCCATCCCAACAGAAATGCGCTAGTCTCGGCGACCAAGCTTTAGCAAAAGGCTTTCAAGTGGAGACGACATGGGGTAGTCGCGCGCTCCATGGTCAGGGGCTGTACGGAGATGCGGAGTGTCGAAAGGTGTGCAAGCTCCTGCTGAACTCAAGCCGATCACTCGACATATTCGACTCTATCAGGGGGAGGCAAAAGACGTATCAGGAAAATGACGCAGGACCGAGGCTCGGGTAACTTGTGGGGGCTGAAGTGTAGGCTCTTGGCAACGGGGTAGCAGGCGGCTTGGTAACAGTCCCTCACACCGATGCCGTTGTTATAGATGCTAAATAGAGAGGAGGACCCCACGAATATTCGACCTGATGTTTTGCATCGCAACGGTACAACTTGAAAATAATGGCTGCCACAACTACTCTACAAGTGCCCCATCTGGGCGGCACAACCGTCGGCTACAAGCTGTCCAACGACATGTATGATGCCTCGAAGCCTACAATGGTTATGCTGAACTCCATGTGCACCACAGTGTCGCTATACAACGCCCAGTATGAGGACAAGCGGCTCACCGATGCAATGAATCTGCTGGCGATTGAGCCCCTAGGCCATGGTAGCACGAGCACCCCCAGTGAGCACTTCACGTACTGGGACACAGCGATCATGGCCCTCCAGGCTCTGGATAAGCTTGGGATCAAGAAGGCGTTTGCCCTGGGAACAAGCCAAGGCGGCTTCATTGTAGTGCGGATGGCCCTTCTAGCACCAGATCGAGTGAGTTACTTATTCACCTCTAGTGAATTGCAACATTATGCAGAGCTCGCCGCAATTCGACTAACACTTTAGATGCTCGGCATACTGCCCCTAGGCACATCCATGGACTACGAATCTTCCGACTCTCGATCAAAGGGCTGCTGGGACCCTATCACATCGTTAGAACCTTTCCACACCAAGTGGACAACAGATAGCGCCACTCCCGACTTTGTCGTGGACGACGATTGGTGCGGTGCAGTTGTGGGCATTGGTTTCGCACAGGCTACCACACCAGAGATGACGGAATACTGGACCAAGACGCTGAAGGAAATTTACAAAGGTGACGAAGGCCGAAAGAAGGTTCGCATGGCTGTAATAGCACTGGTGACGCGTGATGGCCTGCTTCTAAGGTTGTCGGATGTCAAGTGCCCCGTGTACTGGCTACAGGTGAGTCAGAATAATACTTCCTCTGCCTTGCTGAACGGTGGCTAATCGATATAGGGTACGGAGGATATTCCGTTCGGTACCAGGATCCAGGAGAAGCAGCTTAAGCTTTTCACGTCGGCAAAGGAGACTAAGCTGAGCTTTGTGGAGGGTGGCCATCATTACCTGAATGCTACGAACCCGAAGGAAGTTAATGAGGCTATGCTGGAACTTGTGAACAAGTACAAATGAGTGTGCTATGTGGCTGGTGCCCTGACTTATATCGATTCTATGGGTATTAGCTGCTACGTACTAGGAATAGCAAGTGATGATTGTGAAAGGGACATATTGGGGCTCTCCAATAACGAGATGTTGTGTTTTACTTGATGAAAACCTTACCCACACAAAAGTCAATTTCTTGGCCTTGTTCAAATTCGGTGGCGAACGGCGTCTTCCGTGCTGAAATGTCTATGCTGCTAAGTTTACTTTTTGCATACATAGAGTCCACTCTGAGAAAGCCACTTGAATAAAGTTCGAGAAGGTGCATCAACTAAGTCGAATCTATGTCATATAACGCGTGGCGTGATCCAGGTGACAGGTGACATACAATGTTTACACTCCGAGACAAGGTAATACTACCTTAACAATTAGTATGCAAGCCTTTACTTCCATCCCACAGCGACGTCCATACTCTGAGTACTACTTGTTCGAGGAAGGAAAATGCTCTCAGCTGCATAAAACTCTTTTGGGAATTGACTGGCCGATGGAAGGGATTTTCGCTCCGCGTTGATGCTGATCCCTGGTTCGGGCAGTGGATGAAGAAGCAGGAAGTAGATTACTGCCGCCAATAGAAAAGTGGATCTTGAAGATTGGGATGTAGACGGAAATATCCCTAGGAACGTCAGCTGAGCAACCTTTAACGCACAAGAACATGCTTTACTGATGCTGGATGTAGAGCAAAGCATGGACCAAATCGCATAGGATATATAATGTAGGCTGCTTCGTCAACCTTGACGAGTGGTTTCGACAGTGTAGTGCTAAAAGACTGGCGCGAAAACCACGGAGCCGATATATCATCAATACGATCCAAGCAGCAATAAGACTAGCCTACCGCTCGTCAACCATCAACCCTCAACCACCGAATACCATTTAAGAACAATGGCCTGGTCGCGAATATGGACGGAACCCTATTTGTATTGGGGTTTCGCATGCCTCCATGTGCTCGTCCTCTTGGTTCTTGTCATGCTGGAAGGATGGAGATGGTGGAATGGGCTGCCAACGACGACCACGTATTGAACCTAATGCTGAGTATTGACCATACTTGCTTGTACAACACTTCGTCTTGTGGAGGCTTCTTCGAAACTTCTCTTCATTACGGAGTGATTCGCAAACGGGCATCTGATCATCAAGCCTTCGTTGCTTTAGTCACGGCACTCTTCGTACTCTGGAGTCTGGACGACAATGGGCTCAGGCTGGATCTTTCGTCACAACTCTTTCTTGCGTGCTATCAGGGGACGTCTTGAGTTCGCGGCCAAGGGCAGATATGCCTGCCAATTTCGATGTCTATTGGCGATCGAGCAATACCTGGAGGCCGTCCAACGGAAGTTTCCGAGGCCAACTTTGAAGGCCACAATCGACCGGCGAGTAACAAAGCAAGATCGAGGCTGTATATCAACAACGGTCGATAGTTCGCTTCATATATGTCTCGTGGCCTCAGCGATAGGAAAGTTTACGTTGATTACCGGGGGCTAGAGACGTACCTTTCCCACGCCGCATATATCAAGTCAATCCTCCCACTACGGTATCACTAGATATTTGCCCGGGAACAATAGGATCCATCAACAGGGTTTGAGAGAAGGCCTCTTATACATTCATAGAAGAGCAGTCCCAATCCTCGCTCTTTCACTACTTCATACATAACCACCTTTTGGAACTCCTGTCTCGGTGTCTAGTTTGGCTCCAACTTTGAGCAATCCTTCACCCAAGAGAGCAACCACAAAAACGACATTCTTCTCGACAGGATGGCATACAATCGTGTTCCAGATGAGGAGAACTCTCCGGGCGCCGACCTTTCGCCCAACGATGCCAATGCACGGGTTTCTACCAATCAAGATGCTATTCCTCTCGAAGAACAGACAACCACCACTGATCAGCAAGAGCCCCCGAGCTACACCGAGAGCTACGAGACACCTAGGTCTTCACCACCAGAAGTGCCATTAACTATCGATGAGATCTTTGAGGGCTTTGAGTTCATTGAGGATCTAAGCAGGGCCCACCGATTCACTTGTTTTGCCGTGATTGTATGCTTCTACTTCACGGGGCTCGTGTTCCTGTACAAGAAAGGGCAAACAGACTCGAACAATACGCTATGGGATTTCGTTGTCATCATGCTCACGTTGATGTACCTCTGCATCGCCATGGCGACCATAGTCGCAAATACCAAGAAGTACACGAAGAATGGAGGTTGGGTCTTGTCCATCATGACTGTATTAATGGCGTTTTCTACGATCCCAGGGCTCATTTTCTTCTGGGGCAAGTTCTTGCAATTACTTGCGTTTGCGCTGGGTGCTTGGATTTTTGGCTTCCCTCTCGGATGCATTGTGGCCCGAAAGGTTGACCAAGCTGCAGACGGCATCTCCGAATCTGCGGAAGTGGTTTGGGAGACAGAATCAGAATCGGTCTAGGTCTAGGCTCTGAGGAGGCCGTCGAGTTGAACATAATGATAGCTTCCATAGATGTCATCTTAACGTGATGACACCACAATCAGCGTTTACAAGGCGGAACAAAAGCGGCAACTACAAGTAATATCCAAGTTCAGTTCGATCCAAGATCACTTTTGCAAAAGGTGAAGAGTGAAAGCAAGTGTTGTGAAGAATGCCCGAATAATCGAACATCCGGTAAGCCCATCTACGAAGCCATGTCAAACTCATCAATGACACTCGTAGGCTTCACGAACTTCCCCAACGGCGCATACTTCAAGTGATCAAAACCAAACGCCTCGGGGCCTCCAATCTTGATCCCTCGCTCCGTGCCCGTCCAACGATCGCTAGCCGCGATGCCCAGGACCACCACCAACAACCCATAGCGATATTCAGGAGTCCCAATCGCCTCGCCGTTCTGCGCATCAATGACACTGATCAGATCAGGGACGATGGCCAAGACGTCTTCTTGTAGTTCCTCTTCCCTGCCGGGATGGACCTTGAGAGCAGCGATGTTCTCGTTCTTAAAGGGGATCTTGATTGTTCCGTGAAACTGCGCAGCAGACTTGTCTCCCGCAAGACTGTCGCCTTCATCTTTCACGTCTGCTCCTTCGATGAGACACTCGCCGTATACGTGCCCGTTCCGCAAAGTTCTCTCTACGCCGACAATCTTCCCCTTCCACAGAACCTTTCCTGCTCCAGGACCGCCGCACTCGTCGATGATGATCTCGGCTACGTTGTCGACTCTGTTTTCCTTGCGCGCCTTCGCAAGCGCTCGTCCGATTCTCCACGACTGAGACAGCGTGTGCTCGACAACCCATCGTTTCGTCTCTGCGCCCGTGACTGGCGCATCGGCGCATCCCACCTGCGATCCCATCTGGCTTAGAGCTGACCGTAGAATGCGCTCGACTTGGTGATCGGAGGACGCCTTGGGCATAACGACGACGTTGCCGTTGCCGTCAGCGATGGCGATAGGGGACCAGATCGTCTCGCGCTCCTTGAACACTACGGGTGTAGTCTGCCACTTCGTGGGATATGCTCTTCCCATCCAGTCGCCATCAACAGTTGGCAGATCCATGCTTGTGCTGCATCCCAAGATCATGCCCCCAAGGCCATTCGCACCACCAACTTCGATGGAGATAATGTGAGTGGCAGGCCGATCGCAGATCTTGTAAAGCTCTGTTTGCGCCTCGAGAAGCTCATCCCCGGCAAGCTTCTCGATCCCGACTGTTGGACTCCCTGCTCCTCCACCGCATCCGACCTGGGCGTCGTCTGGTAAATCGCACGGGTTTACGACACGAACGGTAGCCCCGTTGCGCAACTGGGTTCGAAGCCTGATCATCAAGCTGTATGGGGAACCACCGCCACCGGTTCCGAGTATGTAGCAGCCTGTGGTGATCCAGTCCAGATCGGTCTCGGAGATGTACCAAACGCGTTCTTTCACCTTAGGTCGATAAGAATCAATATCAAACTCCGTCTTGGCCTCAGCCTCGCGCTTGGAGTCCTTATGTTGTGTCGTCTTCTCATATTGGGCCATATCCTGGCCTGATTCCGCCGAGTTGTCGTCGGACACGGGAACGAGGTCGCTCCGCGAAAAGTCAAAGTCGCCCGCAGCTCGAACGATGAAACGGGTCTTATGGGCAATATACTAGGTCACACGTTAGTAAAACTTAGTAAAGGGGCGAAATTTGGATTTTACTTGAAGTGGCAATGTCTCCTTTTCCACGATTGTGACTGACGAGCGGGACGCTCCAGCATCAACCGTTCTCTCGATGGCATCTTTGCTGATCTCCTCCAGTAGCTCGGCTGTTGTTGTAGACTCAGTAGACTTGACTGTGTCAACCACGGCACTCACTCTGGCAATTGCGGCTCCGATTGCATTCGCAACTTGTGACCACTTCGGCTTCAGGACTTTGCTTGCTCCCTTGAGTTCGTCAGGGGCGATGATGGCTCCTCCACCAACTAGCAGAACAGGTATATCCTTCGGTGATGTCTTCATGGTGTCGATGACCTTCTCCAACTTATGCCGCACCACTTCCTTGAATTTTAGTAACTCTTCCTCCGACAATGCGTCCTTGACGAGAGTGCCATCTCCAATCTCAAGAGCCGAGTTGGCCAAGACGGTGCAGTCCGTTGCAGTTAGGACCTTACCCCCGAACACCAGAGCATCCTGCGGGAGTTTATAGCCCACACTATCGGGCCCAACGGAGAGACCGTTGTCCCGCCGAACGATTGATCCTCCTCCTAGGCCAATGCTCTTAATATCCGGGCACGAGAAGTTCATCCTCACGCCTGAGAGATCGCTATATGCCGCCTGCTGGCGAGGAAACCCGTTCGCAAGAAGTAGTCCCACATCGGTTGTGGTACCACCAATATCTACCACCATCACAGCTTCGTCCAACTCATTCTGCACCAAGAACGCAGCACCCCGCATACTGTTGGTAGGGCCGCTCGAGAATGTCCGGATGGGTAGCCGCGCAGCCATTTCCCCAGAGAGCACCGTGCCATCATTTTGCGTGATAAAGACAGGGCAGTGGAGACCTAGCCGTTTGACCGGTTCGTGGAATGATCGGATAGTTTGACGAGCAAAGGATAGGATGGACGCGTTGAGAATAGCCGCGTTTTCTCGCTCGAGGAATCCAAGATTGGCAACTTCTTTGGAGCACACAACATCACATCCGGGAATTTCTGCCCTGATGATCTCGGCGGCGCGCTCTTCCTGCCGCTCAATAGTGTCGATAGGGCTGAAGACGCCATTGACAACGACGCTCTGGATGCCTTTCTCCCAGATTATAGCACATTGCGCTTTGATCTCGTCCTCGTCGATATCGGAGATCAAATACCCGTCTACTTCCAGTCCGCCCTTCAGTAAAGCGTAATGGCCAAGGATTAATTCACGCATGTCATCGGGCCAGTCCACGCACGGGGGCGTGTGCTTTGAGAAGGGACCGCAAAGACGAAGAACTGCAACGGAGGAGAGTCTCGCCGCATCTCTCTCTACTACAGCGTTGACGAAGTGCGTCGTACCGATCGTGACGCTGGCCACTTCACTGGGGCTAATTGCAGCTGACTTGAACATGGCCGTTATGGCATCATTGATGCCAACACTGGGGTTTGTCGTCGTCGGAGCTTTATGCCACGCTAGAATTCCCTTGTCTGAGGCCGACGACTGGGAAGGGTCGAGTATCACGCCGTCGGTGTTTGTGCCGCCGACGTCGACGCCGATGCGGAGCCGTCTCGAGACGGGCATGTTTGAGAATGCGAGGAGGAGGTACGGCTTGGTGAAGGAAAAGTCACTGCTGAGACGTGGACGTTGATTGCTGAAACGAAAGCTTTGCCCGACAAAATACCTCTGAAACATGAAGTTGAGGATGATGTGCGAAGGTCCGCATCGGAAACGGCAGCCGTAGCGGTACGGCCGGTGCCGGGGCGGGGCTTCATGCTCGGTCTCCGACGTGTGAACCGGAGTGGAAGCCGAATAGGCACGGGGCCCCGAACTCCGAAGTGCAGACCTCGCTAGTAATTACCAAGCATTTGAAGCAATTTTGGAGGTAAAACTTGGTCAATCGCTAAAACATCTTCGGGTGTAAGTCGATGCGCTAGATCTTTTCAAAGCGAAGCTAACTTATAAAGAGAGCGTTGCCGTGAATCCGACGTAGACTCGCTGCCTTCTTTAGGTAGTCTTACCTTCATAACCTCTGTGTTATACTAGCGATGGATATAATACTTATCATTGGCTTTAGTAAGTTCCGGACTCTTTGTGAGACAGGGCTGTTGGTGTTGAAGAATGCGGATAAGATCCAATACCAGAAGGACGGCCACGCTCCAGCAACCCAGTCATTTGGTCATCGCCGAAACAAAACTACTTGAGACTGTCTACCAGGCACTCATTAAACAAACTTTACACAAGGTGAATCTTTGCGCGACCTGTATGCTGTAATCAAGTAAAACGAACATGATGCAAAGCGGCAAATGTTTGTTGTTGGTCATGTGGTCGCTCCAACCTGTAATGCAAGGTAATGGTGCATGCAATGCTGAGTCAGCATACAACGGCGGCTTCATATCACGATGACCAGCAGCCTAAGGTGCACTGTCCAAGCTCCATCACCATCAAGTCGAAAAGGCTGCGTCAGCCAGTTCGTTCCATCGCCACGCGCCTCCACGTCGACAAAACACGCAAGCCCTCTTGACGAATCCGCGCCACGCCTGCTTTCGACACCTTCTCCTTACGATATCCTTCCACGCTATGATTACATGAACCTAGCTTTGGAGACGTCACTCGTCTCCCGCCTACAAGAGCTTGACCAACACAACCAAACGGCCGGCGGACCTTACGCCTAAACATACACTCTTCAGACCACCACCATGGCAATACGATACGATTTGAGGTCGCAACAGGACCTAGACGGTGGAAGCTATGCGGCATTGCCTGGCTCTGGTTCTGGGGTGGTCATCCCGCACAATACGACCCCCATGAAGTCGAGCTTGGCTCCGGGGAGGGAGATACGAGGTTTGTCCTTACCTCTCGTCACATACTGTTTCGTGGCTGACTAGAATATTCCAGGATGCCACCCAAGTCGATGGATCTACGAGCTTGTCCACAACAGCTTCACCGAGTGCGACATCTTTGAAAGGGCGCGACAAGCGAAACTGGAAACGCCGCTTGACTGGCAACACCCGCACAAACTTGTCATCAACGGAAAGCAAAGCTACTCAACAACATCTTCGCGTGTACTATCCTCTGTTTGCCTGGATTGCCACTTTCATTTCGTTATCAAGATGGCCTGGGACGAAAACCACGAGGAGGATATGTGCCATCCGGTCAAGGCTCACTGGCCACTAACCGACGACCGGTTTCCCTGGCATCACTTAGTCTGGGCGGGCTCAGAATCGGATCTGAACATCTCCAAAGAGCAGTCAAAGTACTACCCATTGCTAGTACGAGAGAATTTTGTATGCTGTGCGCCACCTTGCACATTCCAGCTTACCCTCGAGGTATCGGAGCCTCGTATGCCGTCATCTTGGATCACGCTTCTTCAGGATCATAAGGCAATCCTCGAGCAACTACGGATTTCCAAGGAACAGGAGCCAGTTAGATACGAAGCAGCAACAGACGATTGGGCCACCCAGGGCCCCTTGAATCTCAACACGTACCTCAAAAACCTCCTTGACACGACAAACGCAGAGGACGTCAGAAGTATATCCAAAAGAAACAAGCGCTTCGCTGTATTGTTTGGTCAGCGTTGCTCTGTGATCTTTAAGCAACTAGAATTTGAAGAGAAGACAATGGAGGAAGATGGCATTGATGAAGGCTCCTTTACTCCACCATTCCCGGGCCCTCCCAGTGGCCCTTCTGGTACGACCGAGCTGAACACGTACCGCGGTTTTCTGGAAGACGTTAGAGCCGAGGTCCAGTGCCTCATACACAAAGCCAAGCAGGCCGTGGAGGGCCCGACGTTTTGCACGCCAGTGCTCCACGAAGACCTGCGATGCCAAGAGATACCAGGAGTGGCTGACAATGCCTTGATTAACATTGAACGGTACAAGCTACTAGGCGTCTTACCAAATCAACCCAAAGAGGTCATTGTCAACGCCTACAAGCGACAGTGGGAATTGATGCCAAATAAGCGCAGAGACATCATCGAGGCCCTGATGGGTATCGCGAACGACACCAATGACGAGCAGCTTTCTGACTTTGCTATAACCCAGTCATCTGTTTTCGAGAGTCAGCTTCAGCGGCAGGGCACAAGTGACGACGACGGACTAGTATCTCAAGCTTTGATATTTCTCGGTCTCCAGCCTCCCAACAACTACAGCGCGGATGCCCTGGTTCAGGCTTTCAGACAGAAGTTGGCTCGGGAACCTGCGGACGCTGCCACTGCCAGATCCATGCTGTTATTGATCGCTCAATCATCCACAGATGACACATATCAAGCTACCCTTCTCATGGAAGCTGATGCCAAGATGTCGCTGGCGACAAGTAAGGTTGTCCTGGGTCTTGTTGGAATGAGCGGATTTGGACACGAAGCGCTGGAAGCCGCCAAAGCCAAGGTAAGAGCTACATTCCCTTGGGAAGCGTACACATTACACATCGGACAATCAAAACCCAATATTGACTAGTAATGGCTAATGAGTGATATAGGTTGAGTCAAGCAGCTCGAAGGATGAAAAGGCAACCTATCTCGACGCTATGGAAGCCATAGCAGACCACACCAACTCCATCGACCTCAAGTGGACGGTTAATGAAATGCGCCAGAACAATCAAATTGCGGCGCCTGGTGGCAACAGTAACATGACCGGCCCAGGAAAGCCAGTCGACTATGAACTCCCCGTTGGTCTAGAGAACATTGGCAACACCTGCTACCTCAACAGTCTTCTACAGTATCTCTTCACAGTCAAACCTGTTCGGGATATTGCCCTTAACTACGAGTCCTTCAAGCTTGAGCTCACAGATGAGAACATTAAGGAACGCCTGCTTGGTGGAAACAAGATGCAAATGGACCGGGGCGAGGCTGTTGTTTCGCAGGCTTGTATGATTGAACTTCCCCCAATTTTAGTGCCTGACTGACTCAATGATGCAGTTGCACAAGAGCTCTCCAAGCTGTTTAATAACTTGCAAAACTCCAACGAGCTTGCAACTCGGCCTTCTCAGCGGCTGGCGAACGCTGTCCTGCTGTCGACACATACCCTGCTTAATGATTCAAAACAGGCATCAGAATCCTCGACAACATCAAAGCCACCGCCTCTTCCTGCCCGACCGTCGCCTGCTGCACCAACTGAAAGCATTGAAGATGTCGACATGCTAACAAGCTTCAATATGCCCGTGCCCGACTCGTTCGAGACCGCTAGTAGTGTGAGCTCTCAGACGCTTGTTGACCAAGGCGACGAAGACTCCGACCGTTCATATGAGAAAGTCGATATTATGCCGCCGGAGCCAGAACCCCAAATGGTTGACTTAGTCGCTGAACTGGGTGAGGGCGAGGTTGCAATGCACGACGCTCAACCTACGACGAGAACTTCGGAGCCGATGACAACTGTAGCTGGAGTCGATCCTACCGATGACATTGTCAAACAAAGCGTTGATGTCGATATGTCTGACGCTGTGGAACCAGAAACGGTAGACCAGAAAGTCCTGAACGCGCTGGAGCATCAAAAGAGATCGTCAGGAACTGATCAACAAGACGTGGAAGAGGTTATGGGAAGCATTCTGAATCGCCTTCAGGCTGCTATCCGTCCAAGCGCGATTGATAAACCCACCGGTATCCAGTTGGAGAAGATCATGGAGACCTTTTTCGTCACCACAATAAACTACACCAAGAAGTTCGATGATAACACATATCAGGAAGAGATTAGTTTTGATCGATCCATCACAGCATTCCCGGCTTCTGAAGGAGCCTGCTCTTTATACGATGCCCTGGGTCGGAATTTCGACCAGCAAATCATCGAGGAAAGCAAGTTATCCCGCTACACTTCTATCAAGACATTGCCACCCGTTCTCCACGTACTCATCCAGCGATCGCAATCGATGGGAAGCAAGAATGGCAACCCGGTGGTCATTCCGGAAACCCTGTATCTGGATCGATATATGGACGCACCACACGATTCTCCCGTCTTCCGCAAGCGAGTAGAGCATTGGATGATTGCGAACCGTATATCTGATATCAAAACTCAAAAGGCCAAAGTCGAAGCGGACCCACCGAGTGGGCCATTTCTCGAAAGCTATGGCCAGATCTCCATCGGTGGAGCACCTTCAGCAACGGCCATACCCACCGAGACGGAGGATGCTCTGGACCAGCTCTGGACCTCAGAAGAGATCTGGGATTTCGATGGCCCAGTCGAAGATGACTTCCTCTTGGTAAACCCCCCTAAGTATGAGGAAGTCCTTACTCCAGCGCAGCCGCTGGAACCGGAGAGAACTATTGAGGTTGAGAAGGAGGTGAGAGAGATGATGGACAAGGAGCTTCGCCACAGAGAGCGAACTCTGCAGAATTACCACGATGGTCTGCAGAAAAACCCCTATCGACTTCATGCTGTCATCTGTCACCGTGGGCAGCTGATGTCTGGTCATTACTGGGTGTGGATTCATGACTTCGAAAAGGACGTGTGGCACAAATACAACGACTCCAACGTGGAAGCAAACCGAAGCACAGAGGAGGTGTTGAAAACGCTGAGCACCAGCGGAGAGCCGTACTTTCTCTGCTACGTCCGCGAAGAGGACAAGGATGTCTATGTAGATGTCCCAAAACGTCAAGTCCCTGCCTCCCCAGCAGCAGAGACTATAGCCCAAGCAGAAACTCTGCTTGTGTCGACGATAGATGCGGAAGGAGATGGAGCACTTTATCTTGGTAACGGATCGCCCAAGGAATCTGCGGACTTGGAAGCCGAACATAAGATGGATTAGGCATTCTCAGCTACTACGTGTAAGCAGTTGCCCGCTCTTGATGACGGCTACTCGTCCGAAGACACTCTACCATCCTTCCACTGGGAAGAAAATGTCTCACCCTAATCAGGGGGGCTTTGAAGAAGAGCTGCAGAAGAACTACGCGGACTTGACTACAAAACCGAAACGTCGCAGTTTGCTACACATGAACACGCCTTTCTGGTAACGGCGGCTGCTGAGACTATATCATCACCGCCAGATACGGCCACGTGGAGGTGCCTACCGATCGAAGAATGTCCCGGCCACCAACACGACATGCTACTGGTGGCCACGTCAACTTCAAAGCCAGACTATGTTCAGTCCGGCAGGAAGGCTATACACTAAGATGATCCGCGAGTCAGCAGTTCATCGAGACAAATTCTCGATAAAACTTCTTTCTATCACAGCGCTAGACATAGATGGAGCAGGCTGCATTGGACAAAGCCATCTTGACCGCGGAATATGCGTTAGCGCAAGGGGGGCACCCAGGGAAGTTGGAGTGAGGATTACTTGCCACAGCCTCTGGCGTGACATCTCGAGAACATGAATATCAAACGTAATTGTAGGATTGGATGGATGTCTTGCATGGGGCGACCACAGGCGCGTCGGAGATGGTTGTCGGGCGTTCAGATTGATAGCTTTGAGATGCAGCATATCCCAGTACTTGGTATGTTTGGTAAACGCAATGACAGATCATTATGTCTACACACGAGGATATACTACGGTACAACCCCATTGAGCGTGTGTGGAAACCTCCAGAAATCCCAAGAAGTCAATGTGACTCTTATTATTGTCATGATATCTATCGACCAGTGAAGACAGGCTTCCTCTTATCTTGAAATGCCCTCAACGCCTCGTCTCTATCGTCAGTATTAACCACGCGCTCATACATCTTATTCTCCATCTCCTCCCTCGCCCACGCAACCGACTCCAACGCCGCCCTGATAGCCACCGGCCCACCTTCGCAGATCTCCTGCGCCAGCCGCACCGCCTCGCTCAGCGCCGATATCTTCGCCTCGGCGAGGATGTCGGGCCCGGAACGTCCGTCCTCAAGCTTGACCTCGACCAAGCGGTCCGCAATACCGAGGAAGTAGGCCTCGGCGGCGCTGAC